>BOPP01000125.1:1816077-1829956 GCA_017312745.1 Gryllus bimaculatus | reverse complement strand
CACCGCCTCGCTTTCCCAGAGAGCCACTATTGCACAGTGGTTCTAAATGAACGGAAACCGGATATACTGCAATACATTCAACGTAATATTTTAGTACGATTGCAAGGTAGTGTCTTGAACATCGGTGGGTTGCTAAATTGTTTAAACGGTTTCCGAAAATTGAAGCATCAAATACGGTGAATATAAAAAAAATTATATAAAAAAATATGTATCAATTTTCCTATATGTGTCGAATAATTGAGAATTCAAAACGGCGGATTGAAAAAAGGAAAATGAAATTAATATATCAACACTAGTGGTTTGCAGTTGTAAATATGCTGCTGAAGTAAATCATACAAAATGGATTGTATGATTGAATTGTATGAAAGTAGCACTCGCATATTGCACAAGTACAAAAAGAGTCTTCACTTCAATACTTCGTCGATACTTCAATAACATTCTAATACAGAATATGTATTCCATACAAGAATACTTTGCATATCAAGAACATCAAAAACGTTTCTGTTCCACAATGCAATGTCCGGTGAATAGCAAAAGATGGCCGGCGATCGACAGTTCCTTGGACCACGATGACGTCAGGTGTGACGTCAGAAGCCACAAAACGACTATATATGATTATGATGGCAAAGCCATCGAAAGCTGCTATTGTAATAAACAATATTGTTGGTAATGACAACTCAAATAATTATTTCTTCGGAATAACACAATCAAATATTTGCATTTTTGTTTGTACCTGTTTCATTTTTGGGACATTTTTACCGATTTCCTGTGTTACTAACGAAATCATAGATAGATTTCACTTGGTTGAAAGCTTCTTTCCTTTCAATTTTCTATACGCATTAGTAATATGACAAGGAACTAATTTCTCCTTTTAAAATATTTACAGGTTAACAAAAATTCTACCTCAAAGATTTCTAAATAAAAGTGAATAAAATTTTACACTGAAATTATTGGCCAGTTAAACTGTAAGTTAAAACGTAATATCTACCCGACGTTGGACTAAAATTTTTAAAAAATATTAAAGGTATTTCATATTTAATTAGGCCTAAATGGAGATCTTATCTTTGGTAACATCATGAAAATGTCGTTTTCAGATGAATCATACGTTTTGATTACAGTGATAATAATCAAACCTTACTTTCCCTACACGTTCAGACGATAATATCAAAGTGATTAAATAGCACGGCTTAAGAGAAGTTTAATGGTTAAAATGTGTTCGGGGCACTTACATTTAATAAACGGAAATATAAAAGGTCAGTGAAACTGTGTTATAAGCAAATTATGAGTTGACGTCGCCCGCACCACTATTCTTCCCTGTGTACAAGTGCCTTCCTAGTGAGCAACTGTCTTTCCAGTGAGTGCTGTATATGGCCACTTTCTCGTTTTGATGCAGGATAACACCTGATTGATTTTATTAGTCCTCAATGGATTTCCAAGTGCCCTCCGCTCTTACGAACTCAAAATAAGATGTAACAGCAATAATATGTCTGATTATCTCTCAATCATGTCGTTCTAAATGAAAATCGATGTAAGCAGCATCGACATCCGGGTGTGTCGAAGATATCAGTGGATTTAAAACTGTTGCTTTTTATGGGGAACAATTTTGTTTGATTAGAATGATATATCGATAATACATAACACGAGAAAATTATTTGGATGCAAAATGGGTAAAATAAAGTGCAAAAAAGTGTGATAATATATACAACAAAGAGGAGTTCAAATGACAGGTGTAAATACGTTGTATGCAGTACGCTCTGAAGAAGGCCACCATGTCAGTGGCGCGGCTCGTCCCGGATTGCCTAAATAACACAAACTCCGGCCGCGGAAGCCTACGTAACCAATGAAACTATGTATCCATAACATTCGGTTTGTATGAAACGATATTGTGGTTTATAGCATGACTGTAATAGTCAAAATCTAGGTAATCAGAAACCAAAATTATAAACTAATTATATAAATTCCGATTTATCATTTGTATCGTCTATAAATAGAAAAGAATTTTTTAAATTAAAATAATGGATGAAAAAGAGAGGTCTCTTTTCTACGAATAGTGCACCCAAATTGTCGGTAAATGTATCTCATATTGAAGCTTTTTTTGTCACACATTTAATCTTCAAAATTAGTGTAATGTTCTCTATCGGATTATACGTAGAAACGAATACAATCAAAGGGAAAAATAGCACTGTTGAAATCATCGTTTAATGCAACAACTCAACGTTGAACGGTTAGGTAATGCACAGTTAATTACATCATATAAGATCATTACTGTGCCGCCGTAAACATTTTAATTAAACACGGTTGGGGCATATATTGTGGCAACTATTTTGTTTTGTGACAATACAAGCACGGGTGTAAAATGTGAAATATACACATAAAAGGACAAGGTATATACTAAGTGCATGGACATTTAACGACACACCAAAATTATGTTTCTCATATTTATTAAGTGATTTGGAATGGCAGTACAGGTATCATGTACCAAAGCATTTGAGCACATACGAGCACACAAAATTTTTAAAATCATTGCTTACCCGTTCTAAAGGGTCGATAAGGTAGATTCTCAATTACCACACGTGCAACATCGGTCCGCACACTCACACACAGGTCTTCACATGCCTTGCTGGTCACTGGTTGTTAGGCGTCCTTACAGAAACTCTCCTGCCCATCTCGCGACTGCCCGGTAAGGAAGGGCGTTATTCCCAAGAGCTTCCACCGATTCCCTGTGACATTCTCTGGAATTTCTCCCATTGTGAACGGCTGGTGTGGAGCATGAACGCTGCTCAAAACAGGTTATATTCATCTCACACTGTGGCAGTCAAACTACTGATTTCATATTGCTCTCTATGTCAATAGACACACTTATGGAGCAATCTGTTGTTGTGATCACACCTTATTGCATCACTGCTTTGACGCTACAGATGAAATTGTGCGATCTAATAATATTTCTTTGAGAAAAAAATAGTTTCCATGACGTATGACCCACCCCTCGTACGAGACTTTTTCTCCAAGTTATGGAGGCCTCCGAGTGTTTAAATTACCTAAATTAGTTAAAGAGTCTGAGGCACACTAAAAATTAGAAAGAAACAAGATAGTTAGATATCGCATCTCTTGGAGTGCGTCTTAAATGTGAAGCAGCTTTCTCATCAATGAACACAAGACCAAAAATTTATTTCTTGAAATTTTGACGACTTGAGAATGTGTTTTTTATCATTTGAGCTAGGAAGGAACTTAATAATGAAGGGCGCCAGATCCAAATTTTCCACTTTATATGTTTTCAAAAGGCATTTTCATAAAGGTTTATACGTACTTCATTGGACAATCATGTTTACAATTTTAAATTTAAAAAAATTTAAAAATTATTTTGTTTTCTGTCTAGATTTAACAAGTTTATCATACTGTAACAGGTATTTTTTTATAGACATAATTGTTTTTTGGATATCATATTTTACGTAAATGCATAATTATTTTCAAAACTTTTCTATTTATATATTACATGTTTTAGTTATTGAAATCATATTGTATGTTATGTAAATGCTTCTATTCAATAAATAATAACGAAAAAATAAAATAAAATAAAAACCAAATATATTCTGACAAAATAAATTCATAACTTTGTATTAAATTAAAATGTGATATTATGTATATTTACCTGAAAAAACACTACATTTAAGCTATTTACAAGTAACGTGATGTAGTAATGATAATTATTTCAATGAAACACTAATGTAATGTAAAGTAAGGTAATATGATAAAAACCTAACACTAGTCAATTAGGTGCCAAATGTGTCACTGTGTGTAACATTAGTGTGCCGAGAGCAAAAAATGGTTGTGCAATACTGCTCTAAAACGTTTATTCCGAGGCATACTGTATAAAGGGGGGTATGATCAGTGTCGCGAACCACTGTGCGCGTCCCGCGTGGCGGTTTCGGTGGCGAGGCCCCGGCCCCGAATAGCCGCGCGGAGCGCAGCGACAGAAGGGCAAAAGGAAGAGCAGATCTGGCCTCGTCGAGGCAGCGATCCGCGGTCAAAGTGCCGGGCAATTCCCTCTGCAGCGGGGACTTTGCCACAAATTTTGTGGCACTTACGTTCCTAGAGCGGGACCCTCGGACAGCGATTCGCTTCACGCAGATGCTGCACCTGAGCATTTAATATTCGCCGTCTGCTACCAAAGGCAGAATAGTAGTTACGAAATAACTATCGTAAAAACATCTTATTAAGATAGGATAACTATTAAACGAAACCATTATGGTGCGAGTTATAACCAATCGATTTTTCAAATGAAATGTGACAATGCTAATATCGTACTTTTTATTTACTTTGTAAAGAATGTCAATGTCATATATTCTTTGGTCAAACTTGACTTTCATCCTGACAATAGTGTCAAAGTGATGTGACGGGTAGTTGATGGAGACTATGAATTATTCGAGGTCTTTTTCCAACAATTCCTACTATGAAAATGATTTCAATTGTGTATAATTTGATTTTAGATAATTGACGTAGGTAACGACATTTTTAGTGTAAACTGCTCATTGTAATAATCACTGAAAGAAAACCACATAAAGTGTTGAATGTACAATACTCGGACTAAATTCAAAATGTCCAAACTTTTCTTATTTTTTGCGTAAATTTGCAACGTACAAAACAGAACGAAATACGTGACGACTTACATACGGATTATAAGCTTTAATTTAACGGTAGAATAAGAAAGATTGACGAATGTTCAAACAAACGGATGATAAAATCGCCAAGTATTTCAAATGAACAGACGAAACATTATAGCGTGCAAAATTATCATTAATATCCTATGTAAATTATAATTTATCCTAAATTACTTCAATAAAACGTTGAAATAAATTGTTCCAATACATTGTAAATTCCACTAAAGTTTCTATTGATAAATTTGAAAAATTAAAATATTTTACAATTTGTAAGTTTCCTGAAAAATATAACATGCTCCGAAATTTTGAGTAAATTCAATACATTAACTTCTTTATCACATATTCATTTAAATTATTTGCACTAATACTTTGCAACGAATCAATTGAGTGTCTTTTAAAGATCTTGAGGGCAACGTGGGTTGCCATAATTTATTTAGTAGGCTGCGTTCTCTAATTGAACAGCGTGCATATGAAGACGTTTAAGAGGGAAGATACTGTGAGATCAAGTGGATGTTAAATACAATGTCGCATTATATGAGAGCTCTGTGCACGAGACTGGTGCTTTTCGAAAATTTCGCGATAAATGCAGACAAGGAGTGCAAATGAATATGAACCACCTCAAAAAGAATAAAACCTGCACTTTTGAATCATTCCGCGCACACATACTACGTATCCTATTTTCTTACAACTTCTTAGTGCCGGCAATGCTTTGCTATTGCAGTGTATTACACATCACTACTGGTCACGTGATTCTTAAACACGCTTTACGCTACGCTGTGTAAAAGGTCTAATAGATGAGAAACTGTCTCGCAAGCATGGGCACGGTCATGGTTGTCAAGTATCCTTTTGTTAAAACGGTCTCCCTCAAATCTGACGCGTTCACTAAGAGACTACCTTGGGGAAATTTGATTTATTTGTCCCTGATTCGAGTAATAATTCCGGCCGATATTTCACAATCGCAGGGGCAGAATACTTGTATGCAGTGAAGGCGTGCTTAATATTTCACTGTGCGGCGGGTTGCGTAGAGTTCAGGAGCGCTTGAGTCGTCATAAATGAATAAATCATCAACGCTCCCACATATCCGTTTTAATTCAAACCAATCTTTAAACATTCCTACTAGTAAATATAACTAAGTGTGATAATTTTAGGAGAAGAGCTGAAGTAATTTTTGCGTCTATGTGTGATACACATACGCAGATTCCTTTTTATTTATATATAGATAATGACGTTGATTCAGAAACAAAAGACATTTTAATTCATATAGTTGATTTTAATATTCTCAAAGAAATTTATGAATAAAAATAGACGCTCGTTTACCAGTGTCATTCCAGTACATGGAAAACACCAATGGGAGAGGGGGATTTAAGGGCGTACCTCTGAATAAATGGCAAAATATTCAAAATAATACAATCATTTCTTGCAAATTTGTGTTAAAATATGTTCAGTTTCTGTGACATTGTAAGGACACATATTAAACACTTTCTGCACTTGCGATCCTTTCCATGAGGGCACAGATCCAAAGATCGCCTTCTTTTCTAAGAACTAGTTCAATATTTACCATTTTTCTACTAATGCACATCTGTAATCTACCACTACATTGACAGATAATAAAATTAGGTCTAAATGTATTTATGAGCAGGGCTGGCTGTGAAAGAAACCCGGAGTTTACACGAAGCGATTAACAATGGCGATGGTTTCGCATTGTTATGTTTAACAGCAGATAATCTTTGAAAGTAAAAACTGTCACTTAGGGTTAAAAAGGGTTCTAGTAATAAAATTTCTAAATGATAATTCTCACTCGACTTTTTTTGCAATATTCATTTTTTCACTGGCAATTTAAATAACAATGAATTTAGCATTTCCTTAAAAGTACCTTGAGATATGTATATATATATATATATATATATATATATATATAACATTGTCAAATTCAAAATGCAAAGTACACTGAATGATTTTTAACTAATGTGATAAAATTGGTTTTTCAATATTACTAAATCATGTGTCATTTTTATTTCAACTTACCCTTCCATTTAAAAAAGATTTGGTAAAGTGGAAGGGCAACTTGAAATGTGAATATATAAAATAAAATCCTAATATTTGTGCAATTATAATTGCCAAAATGTTCTCGAAACTGTCGAAAAATATGTGAATTTGATTATTCTTTTATCGTGAATTCCAATACTGTATAACAAAGAAATAAAAATATGAAGACGACAAGAAAAAAGAAGTTTTATGTCATAGAAGTCATAGTGCTATTGAAGTGTAACGAAGGACGAAAAAACGTAAGATTAAATGTTTCAAGTCTGCGGAATTTATTGGGGAACATAAAATCTTAGAGACTGTACTAAGTCATAGGATTCCTTAGAACATAAGGAATTCGATTTTGAGAAAAAGGAGGACTTAAGTTAGACAGACATTTGGAAGCCAATATTATGTGGTACTGTCTGAAGTAAACTTTATGTCCTATGCTTCGTGTAGGAGTGCAAGGAAAAGACATTAAAAATGTAAGGTAAAAGAGAAAACCAGCTAATTCTAATCGACAAAAGTTACTGAAACTACTTAATCGAGAGCCTTGTATCTATGTTAATAAAGATATAATGTAATTTATTTAATAACACAAACAATTAACGCGCATGCGACGAGTGCGTTACAAGCTAAGACCTTCCTTAGCGCACCGAAGCGCAGAAGTTTCTGCAACCAATGAAGGCTTCGCATTTCAACGACCGGAAATAGATATGACGTCTCTCCGTCATTAAAACTTAATGCAGACCCGCAAGGGGCGTTTCAATTAACATTCCTTTATCAAACAGTTAGTGCACTCCGGCGCCAGCAGCAGCAGGAGAAGGAGGAGTGCCGAGGGCGATAAAGTTACTCTGTGCCCGCTTCGAGCCTTTGAGATCCTCGTCGTCTACCTAACTTCCGCCTCGGGAAAGAGTTCGCATTATCGTGCGCATATTTCCCGGCTGCTCTTAAATTCCGCCTGCCGAAACTTGCCACCTGCACGATTAGCATGTAGCCGGCGCTCGCGTTAAATTTGAGAGAGAGAGGATTGTCTCTGCTGCTTCGAGGGGTAGAAGTTGCGTTGCCCTCAAGGGAACTCCGGAGCGAGAGGGGAGAGCCGTGGAAGGGTGGGTATGGAAAAGAGAAAGGTGATTACAATGAAGCTCGGGCGAGCGTAAGTAGTTTATTCTGTTTTCTTCTGTGAAGAACACCACCTCGACGGGTTTCCATAATTCTTCGTAATGGGATTCTTCTGTTTGTAAAGTTTAGGTATAATATTTATTAGATTGTTGGTGAGGTAGAAACCTTCTAATAATTAAATATGGTAAATTAAAGATGTCTGGTAGCAAACATTTTTTTTGCAACCACACAACAACTTTAATTTACCATGTTTAATTTAGGTACAATACTTAAAATGGTTTCACAATATTTAATACCAGACAAAATCGTTAAATTTCCACTTTCGGGATTGCTTACAGTAATTCTGCAAATGTGTACGCTCTAATGTCTGCTGTCAAATTTGTTAAGCAAATTCATTCAACTAATTTCATCATATTTTCAAATTTGTTCCCAACAACGTAGAAAGTTGTCAATAAATATTAATTCGCATTAAATCTTACATGGCCTGAATTATTCAAGAAATGAATTTGCACAACATGGAAAAATCTCACTCTTCTATTTCCTCAACACGAATTTCACATCACGGACAATGGAAGGGTAACTGCTATTATTAATCTGAAGGATCGAAGGTCTATAACCGTTCCCACACTATAACTTATAATATCGGTAAGTTAGTAATCTTTTGAAAATGAAATGGAATAGCGCATGGAAAGAATGCAAAGCAATCAGCATCCATAAAACTCTTGATAACTCTATGGCTATGAAAAATTACTCTAAAATTACTAGAAGAGAACAAGAGGTTTTAACTAGAATTCGGATGTGTCATTCATAGCTAAGTCATCTTCACTTATGATAAAGGACGCCTGCCCGTACCTGTGATTTATGTAACTGTATTCGTAACCTAGACCATATTATTAATATACATCTTAAATTTTCTTTACAGCGAAGAGGCATCTTTCAAGATTTAGATGCTAAGGTAATGTTGTATTTTTCTGTGAAGCAAAATATAATATTAGATCCTGTAAAATTATTATTGTTATATCTAAAATTGAAGTTTGAAGCATTAAAAATATAAATAATTGATGTAAAAGCACAATTCGTATATTTTTTTTGGCATTGCCTCTGTTATTACAACTATCTGAATTCGCTAATAACTTCATCGGTAATGCGACTGAAAATAAATATTTTTTTGAAAAATAATATAAACATTAGCAGTAGTAAATGCTTCTCCATTGACAATATTAATATTTTTGTGGACAATAAACATTGTTAGATACTATGTGAGAATATGCGGAAATTTACTATTGTCATTCTTTAATTAGTCAATTTCCCATTATTTTGAAACGTTTTAAATTTTTATTTATCTGCTGGTCATAAGTATGTCGTCTCCACCTTATAAAAATATGCATTGCATAATTTTGTGATGAACAGTACTCTCACTATCGCATTAATCTTGTAAGAAAATTTATTCTGCCAAAATACTTAAAGAAACGTTTCTTTTGCAATGACGTCACCCAAAAGAAATATAACCACAAAATATTATTAAGACTGTTTGTAAACATTAACACAATTACGACTATTATCACTCATACATTCATTTTGAACCTTCTGCATTACTTCTCTCGTTATCTCTTCACACACAGGCAGTATACTCTGAGAAGAGCTACGCAGATAAGTAAATTTACTTTTCATTTACCAGGCAAATAATCATCCTCAAACATAGGCGAACCTCTGATAGAAAGCAACTCTTATGTCAAGATGAGCTCCCAAGAAACTTGGTACATTTCCATTCAGATTACCCTCGTCCATGTCCTTCACGATTAACATATGCAACAGCATACACGAGAGATAGTATCGCCGAATAATCAAGGCGTGAGGCCTTGGAGGAACAGGACGACGTCGCCACCACCAGTGGACGGAGCGGCTGTGGTTTGGCCGTAGTCGACATGCAGACCTGTTGGCGATGAAGGTAGGAGGCGGGGGACGAAGATGAGTGGAGAGGTCGGGGGGAAAGAAAGGGGAAGAGAATGGCGCGGAAAAGGAGGAGAATTCGACTGGAGACAGACGGGAAGACCTGCGGAGTCGATGGCAGAAAGACCGGCAAAGGCAATGGCGGAGAGGCCGGCTGAGAGAGGCCGGCGGAGAGAGGCCGGCCGAGAGAGGCCGGCCGGAGAGTCGGCCGAGAGAGGCGGCGAGAGAGCCGGCGAGAGAGCGGCCGAGAGAGGCCGGCGAGAAGAGGCGGAGAGAAGGCGGCGGAGAGAGGCCGCGGGGAGAGAGGAGCGCGGAAGAGAGGCGGGGAGAGAAGGCCGGCGGAGAGAGGCCGGCGGAGAGAGGCCAGGCGAGAGAGGCGGCGGAGGAGGCCTGGCGGAGAAGGCGGGGAGAGAGGCCGGCGGAAGAGAGGCCGGGCGGGAGAGGAGGCCGGCTCGAGAGAGGCGGCGGAGAGAGGGGCGAGAGAGGCCGTGCGGAGAGAGGGCCGGCGGAAGAGAGCCGGCGGAGAGAGGCCGGCGGAGAGAGGCCGGCGGAGAGAGGCCGCGGAAAAGAGAGGCCGGGGGAGAGAGGCCGGCGGAGAGAGGCCGGCGGAGAGAGCCGGCGGAGGAGGCCGCGGAGAGAGGCCGGCGGAGAGAGGCCCGGCGGAGAGAGGCCGGCGGAGAGAGGCGGTGGAGAGAGGCCGGGGAGAGAGGCCGGGCGAGAGAGGCCGGCGGAGAGAGGCCGCGGAGAGAGGCCGGCGAGAGAGGCGCGGAGAGAGGCCGGCGGAGAGAGGCCGGCGGAGAGAGGCGCGGCGAGAGAGGCGGCTGGAGAGGAGCGGCGGAGAGAGGCCGGGGAGAGAGGGCGGCGGAGAGAGCCGCGGAGAGAGGCCGGCGGAGAGGCCGGCGAGAGAGGCGCGGAGAGAGGCCGGCGGAGAGAGGCGGCGGAGAGAGGCCGGCGGAGAGAGGCCGGCGGAGAGAGGCCGGCGGAGAGGCCGACGAAAACAGCGACCAAGAAAGCGGCGAAGATGATGGCAGAGGGACCATTGGAGACGATGGCGGAGAAGTCGGCGTAGGTGACGGCGGATTGGACGGAACGCTGCGAAGCTGGCGGAAGGGAGGGTTGAGGAAAGCAGGGGCGGAGTGGACATACAGTGCAGTGGTCATCATGGAAGGCAATCGTGGCAGCGGTGGGGGATGACTGTGAGGGCGGAGGGGGCAAGTCGCGCTATCACCAATGATCGCGCCGTCCAGGCAAGCGGACCCTGCTCCACGCGCCCCGCGCTATCAGATCGGCCTCCATCTCTACGTGGCCAGAGCCCCGTCCCCTCAGGTTCACGATGGGAGCACGGAGTGTAGCAGGTAGCGGCCCCGTTCTAGAGCGGAGGTACGTGGCTTCGGACTTCGCCCGTAAACTCAGGTTATCGGCGTCAGAAGTGCTGTACTATTAATTTACTTGGATGAGTTCGTGAGAACATTTATGTTGGCGGTTTGATAATTAGCACACGCGCAACAAAAATATTGTATTTGAATTGACATTGAGTGACTATCGCTTGAAGTGGCCTACATTGCTGTGTTAATTAGATACAAGTAAACGCTCAGAATAGTAAAGTTACATGAAATGCCTTACAACCAATTAGAAAGAATTTCAACGATAAAATTATGCAAAACGAAATATCAAAGAAAGTAAAACATTTCGAAAGAGAATATCAATGCATATCATGTACTATTGCCAGTGCTTATTTTCAACACGTTGCATACCTAAAACAAATAATGCAATATCTTTTTGTAGTTGAAGTGATCATTATTTCATATTAGTATACTTTTCTTAGGAGATTTAAACATGTAATACAATAAAAATTGTATCGCACAATTGTTATAAAAACAAAAAATATACTGGGTGGTATAACTCTGACTTTCCACAAGGAATTTTTATTGTGTATCAATGTCGGAGTTATTAATCGCAGGATATATTAATGGCACAATATATTTCAATGTTACGTCTTATTCTGATAAAATTTTCATACGAAGTTCTCAAAGCGTAATGACTCTGGCAGAACTACGAGTTTTCGGGTGCAGCGAGAACATCTCAACTAGTTTGTAGTGCTATAGGGAAACAATGCTTTATTTTTAATATTTTGTCGAATAGAAGAGTAGGTTTTGTTACTACCAGTCACTATTCTCATTATTATTCTGACATTTTCTTGACACATTCTCAAAGACAACTATCTCAGAAAAGATTTCAACAGTTTTTACTGTTTCGGAGAGAATATTTGTTGTAAATATATATTAGTCGTATATTTACACGAAATCTGAGTCTATTTTAATGAACATTATTCAAATTTACTTTTCAGCAAGCTCTTTTAGTATCACGTTTTGTAAATGTAGTCCTGTATTGTGAAAAATTCAAATAAAATTTTCTTGTGCGACCAGTCTTCATTCATTTCCTTTGTGTATGAGCATAGTAATGTTTTTAGTCTCTTAGAATAGTTTTAATGGGTTAAAAACTATGCAACAAGACCCTCCAAGAAGAACATTATGATAAATTAAAGCAATAAAATATGGTGTTATTACTATCACCACAATTTTTCTTCTTGTTATTACTAAATATATTTATTAGTGAATTAATACGATTGATGTAAAATGTTGAGTAACTAAAACTAGAGTTCTGTATTCAATAGACAAACAACCGCCCGCGACCGACTAGCTACCTGCCGCTCAGCAGTAAGCGGTCGAGCGATTTCTGCAACCAGCAGGCTCTGCTCGAGCGTAGGCAACAAATCGGGCAAGGCAAGCGCTCTCTCTCACTCCCTCCCTCAATGCACGCGTTGCTACCACAGACTCCCTTCCAACTTCCTCCACGTATTCCATCCCTTGCCAATTAGACGAAGCAACCTTTCCCGTTTTGAAGGAACGCGTCTGCTGATTCTTTTATGAATTCTCCCTTTCACGACATAAGAAGCAACATTTTCTGTAGTGTTTATTAAATATAATACTAAATACAAATTACATTTACTCCTCGCTGAATACCTGCAGCTATCTTATTTTAATATCCTGGCTTCTCAAGAATATGTACCATCATTTCCTTAAATTTTTTGATGCTTTAATTAATCTAATTCCTTTAATCAAATATGTTGAGTAAAAGTAGTTACACGAAATACCATCAATTATATATTTTCTTAAATATGGGGTCCTCATTGTAACTATTTTGATATTTTACAAATACATGTAGGTTCATATTCATTGGAAGCTACGCAGGCGACAGTAATTGCCCGACAACGTAGATGAGAGTTGCATTTCCCAAGACAGTCATCTTTACAATGTCATAATGTTAAAGCCAAAAGGAAATTACATAATCCCTTATATTCTTATAATCCATTCAATTCTATACCATTTCATGTTAAGTTTCCTGAAGGGCAAGATGTAGTTATTTAGGATTCTTGGTCGCCATTTTTTCTTGCTGGGGAAGAAAAGGATTATCTACAATTCTTCATATAATAGTTACCGCAAAACATCATCAGATTTTTTTCAGCATAATGTGGATCTGCAAGAAATTGTTAACAATACCATTGGTAACTGTAAACCCAAATATTGATTGAACAGTTAATGCACTGAAAAGATACGCTCTCGGACTCTCCCAATGTAATGAGCCGTGAGATCATAAGATTTTCTCACGAGAATTTAACAGCATTGGGCTAATTGCACACTAATAGCAGCGAATGGGTAGCTTTTGAATGACTTCTTAATAGGACAAAAGATGCGCTACGTACTCTTACATATGCTTATTTGATGTGTAGTTTTTTAAACAGTTAACCCATTTAAAACGAATAATCAATGTTTATTTCGTTATGCCTAATATGACTCATGTTGAAAATTCATTCCTTTTCTTTCAACAGCTTACATCGCAACTTCCAATTGAATATCTTAAAATGTTTAACCTAACAATATTATTATTCTAAAACAAATAGTTGCCACACTCTCTTCCTGTATACGGCAGCTTTCGCCTGATAGGAAATAACGGTTTTAGTGAAGCTTGTGTAAGAAAAAGCCCGCGAGGGTGTCAGGGCGGATTGACAAACACGCTGAGAGACTCCGGACGTCGATCTGCGCGCGAGAGTCGCCCGGCGCGGGCGG
>BOPP01000125.1:1782651-1815423 GCA_017312745.1 Gryllus bimaculatus | reverse complement strand
CTCCCCGCCTCTCCCCGCCTCTCCCCGCCTCTCCCCGCCTCTCCCCGCCTCTCTCTTTCCGTGAGAGGTATGTTCCCTTGCCGTTCAGACTTAGATTTCCAATGTACACACGAATTTTTGTATTAGTCTTGCACCGAGACAATCGACGGTGATATAATTTATTGAAAAAAAACTAACTAGGTTTTGATAATACGACAATCGCATTCCAGCACTTTGCAAGAAACACATACTCTGCACACGTTTTACACTAGTTTTTTCGTGATCTTTGTTGTTATTTTCGAAACTAGTGGTGATAATAATGAAATAAAATTATTTATTTCAAAACTTTTACTAGCCTGATATATACTGCAATAATGGAAGATATTCCACATTCACACACACATACATACACACACTCGTATTAACAACGACGTTTGCAGACTAACCAGGGACTAGCGGACGAGTATTCCGAGAACATCACACACCGTGTGTAAAAGAGGGGCAGAAAGAGGGGACTTTCTTCCATAACGCCCAACTTTACACAATAGACTGAACAAATGTACATTTTGAATCAACAAACAATATCAAATGAAAATTGATAATAAATAAATAAATAATAAACAAAATAATTTAAAACCGCATAAATAATGAATTAAAACAGTCAAAAATCTCAACTTGTATACTTTCAATAGCACGCGAAATTCATAACAAGATGCAGCTAGTCAAAGACGAAGGCAGAGAACTTGTAATCCCTTCAGACGACGCGCCGGAGCGTACCTCTCTGCGGACAGTCCCCTTTGCTGTGAGCTGGTGGCTCGTTGCGGTGCGAAAACAACGGGGGCCCTATGTTGAAGCACAGCGATGCGCGACCGAAGAGTGAACGCAGTAAAATAGGTTTACGAGCATGGCATGGTGCACTGCCTGGAAACGCACGAAACGTCGGGAAGAGTGGGCTCTTTGATTTCAAAAGGATTTTATTCACATCAATTTTGCTGCAATATATTGAATATTGGATGTCATTATAAGGTAAAAAATGAAAAATGTATATAACTAACATATTATAAAAGTTGATTAGATTTTATGTGGGTTGTGCAACGTTGTAAGCATGAGAACAATTGAAATACTTTTACTTCCTCGCTACCGCTAGCGTGGTAGAGAAAAGTTTATGTAAAGGCTCCCACAGAACAGCGCGGAAGATCCGTAGCCTACGCGGAATGGCCGCAGCGGAAATTTCGCGTCACGTGTTGCCTGTTGCAGCACGTTCAAACCTGCGCTGCAAGCGAGCGTCGCGGCAGCGGATTGGCAACGTTTAATCGGCGGCGGATTTTGAAACGCAGTCGGACGCGTTTTGTCCTCTACCGCTCAAGCTTGTTGGAAGTCTACCTGCCTTAGGGAGTTTTCGCTCCCGTCTGGGTCGAGTTCTCTTGCTTTTGTTAATCGGAGGAGGAAAACTCACCAAACGCTGAGTCACAATTGACGCTCCGGAGTGAATGGTTCCGGATATTTCCCTGTCCATCAGGCTGATGTCAGGGACCCTTCAATTGAAATCGAAATTTTAATTTTGGGGTGTACTTTACATGTAGTCCCTGGGATATTTTAAACATTTTCAACAGAAACGGCTCTTACGTTTTTAATTTTACTTTTTTGTTAGATAGTCTGAAGAATGTTCAAGACAATGGTGCAGGTTTGACGTTCGCTAAAGAGCCTAACTTTTTGAAAGTTAAATAAATTCAAAATGTGGTTCGTCTTTTTCGTACAACTACAATTACGAAGATGAATATTTTTTTAATGAATTGTGTTAATGAAAGCAGATCTAAATAACGCCATGTTCAATTTTTCTAAAACATGAGTATTTTTCCGGAAGTTTGTGTCAAACATAGGCAATTTTTATTTCCTTTAAACCACTTTTCCTTAAAAAGTCACACAAAATGTTTTGAATAAATTTGCACCTTGGATAGTCTATAGGATACCGAACCAGGTATCATCTTCATTGAAATGCCTGATTTTACGAAAATCTAAAAAAGTTGAAGTATTCGGCGCTTTCCTGCGACTACAATTGTGAAGATTCATTTTTTTCCCTTAATGGAATGTGTTCTTCAAAAGAAATCTTTAAATAATGTCTTGTTGAATTTTTTGAAAATATTAGTATTTTTTGTGTAATTTGGCAACAAACACAATCCAGCTCCGAATTTACTGCGCAACTTGAAAGTAATTCGAGGCAATTAGATACTTCGTAAGTTAGAATTTGTATATTCTTTCATATTTCTTTGTTGTTGTTTTTTTTTTTACATACGACCTTTGTAATACATCTATACATTAATCTTGTAGAAATAATTTAAAACTATATGAAATTAATGAAAAATTGCTAGCCTTCAGGGAATATCAGATTGGAATGCAACAATGAGATTCTGTGCCGCGAATTGGCAATAGAATTTCTATGAATTACTCGTATGTCTCATTGTTGGGACAAGATGTAGCTGTATGAAAAGCATTTTTAATTGTCAAATTTGCGCTGATATTTGCTTGGAAATATTTACTTTTTCATCAGATGTTGTACGGTTTGTAATAAGTTTTTAAAAAATGTTAACTGAGATATGTTGATTCGGAAATTGTGGTTTAAATAATACTACGTTACTATTACTAAAGGCAAGAAAGTTCGTGCTGTTTTAGCACCACTAGTTCATTTTTACGAATTAAGTGCGAAAAACCGAAAATTAGTTTTTGTGTACGCATCGTCATTGCACATAGCACACTCACTAAAAATGTTTAACACATTTGAAACGTGGTGACTCCAATTTTTCCTCTCCCTCTTCTTTTCAATATGCGTTGTTTTCTCTCGTACCCTCTAATATTCCTCCGAACCAGCGCTTGGTGCTGATTCCCAATTGTGATTTCACCTGCAACCCTTTCATCACACGACACTGGATGAAAATAAACCGATTTGGTCGATTAGTTTCGCACTCCCAATACCGGGAGCGACAGCTGCATACACTCATGCAAGGGAGAATGTGAGCAATTTAGCGTCCACACCGGCGGAATTCGAATAGAATTCGATTTGTTTGTTTGATCGTATGACTGCCCGTGTGCTTTCACATCTTCTGGTAAAGTCATCCTTCTGTTCCTTTGATCGTATACCACCCAGTCATTGCGCGTTTGTTTACTCATGTTGTGACACTGATCACACCGTCGCTACCATAATAATATTTAGACATGTGTATCTCATCACGGCGCTTCGAACAATAATGCTGGTTTCATCCATCGTTAACTGATATCAATATCTGCTCTCGAGAAGTCAAGGGGACATGGGCATATTCGTACTTTCTAAAATGAAATATTTGAATTCGCTCGTTCCAATCACATTTTCATAGCACTTCCTGGATATATTGAGAGCCTTGTTAAAAACTAATAATCAATTTAGATGTAGCCAAAAAGCATCGTGTCCGTTTTTTATTCCTACAACATTTTTAAATCGATGTTCCACAAAGTTCAAAATGCTTAGAGTTTTTACGTTCTTGTTTTTGAATAGTGCACTCAATGTTTAGTTTGTTGAAGTGGATCTATAATGTTTTTAGATTAATATAAAATTTGCGTCTACATTATTTTCTGCTTTATTTCAAATTAAGAAATACTATAATTTGAGCAAAAGATGGAGAAAATTTAACGGGAAAATGAATACAATATTGAACTTATAACTTTGATTGAACCAGCCAAAAACACTCCAATGGGATGAAAAAAAGATCGCGAAAAAACAATTTACTCCAACAAAATGTAACATTGAGAATTATATGCGAGAAGACTGATACTAGATAATAAAATTCAATGATCTAAAGAAGTGAAATTAAACGAGATGGGGCGGGAAAGAAAAGTGTATCAGTGTATCCCGCCAAGGATCGAAAAGTGCCTTCCTACAATTTACCATCAATAATTAATACCAATTTCCTTTTCAGTAAAATGCAAATACTTTAAATGACGA
Source organism: Gryllus bimaculatus (assembly GCA_017312745.1). NCBI lineage: Eukaryota > Metazoa > Arthropoda > Insecta > Orthoptera > Gryllidae > Gryllus > Gryllus bimaculatus. The sequence goes on along the minus strand of BOPP01000125.1, from coordinate 1,811,471 downwards.
CTCGACACGATACTGAAAGAGACGCAAGAGCTAGAATTGGAAAAAAGAACCTTTGATTATTAATAAATCTAACGTTTGTGAAAAACAACATTAAACGTTACATTTAAAAAAACATTTTAGATAAGGGAATAGTTTTAAATTATACAGCGACTATTCGTGTTTCATATTTATGTTTCTTTTGATTCGCGATAAAAGCTACTACAGAAAGATTACAATTTTTATTCTAAAATTTAACACACATATTTGTGTGTTAAAAAATAAATTTGTGCAAAAAATAAACGGTAGATAACCTAATTTCTTATTTCCCGAAAAGCCGAAGGCTAAAGACAAGAAACGCAGCCACCAGCAACCGTTTTACCTGGTTTTTAGAATAGAGCCACGCCATCAATCTTAATCTTTCAATGTATAAATCCAGTTCTTTGAAAGTTGGAGAAAATACCTCACGGGATACATCAAGTATGCTCAAGAACGTGTACCTTCTGCTTGCCGATGCCTTGCAGAGAATTATATTCAGGTCCCCAACATTCTTATCGAGATTTTTACAATTTGGTTTATTTTCAGAGCGACCCAATTTCTGCTGTTGAATTCTCACAGGTACATCCCTGTGAAGAGGACCTCTATAGCTTAACATTTCCTACAATTCAACAAATCTCTACAGATAAAACTATGAAAATTTCGCGAAAACTATTCTTATAGTTTCCTACGTTGTTTTTGGATAGTGAACTCAATATTTAGTGTATGATAGTGGATATAATTTATATTATATATATTATATATATATTATATATATATTATATATATTATATATATATTATATATATATTATATATATTATATATATATATTATATATATTATATATATATTATATATATTATATATACTATATATATATTATATATATTATATATTAGATTAATATGAAATGTACATCTTCATGAATTGCTGTTTCATTTCAAATTGATAAAATCTATAACTTTAACAAAAGGGAGCAAATTTGAGGATAAAATTAATAGAATGCTATAGAACTGATTAATGACTTAGGAGCAGACGGATACCTGATAAGAAAACAGAATGTTCGAAAGGAATGAAATTAGAAGAGGCGGGGGCGGAAACGAAAAGTGTATCAGCGAGAGCCAACTCAGCTGCCAACAAGTGAGGCGGGCGAGTGCGGCTGGGTCAGCGCCAGACGGCGACAGCGGCTCGCCGCCCCGCGCAGCCACCTGGGGCCCCCCGGTGCGCGCTAGCCCTCGCCAGCGATATTGGCTACGCCCGCTGCGTGGGACAGCTGCCCCGCCGCCCCGGGCGCTCCACGGCGCCGGATGGGCCATCGCCGCCCCGCTCGCCTAGAAACTTCGCTCTCCCGCGCGGTGCATTGTTTTATAAACAAATATAGCGTACCGATAAATGAAACACATATCTATTCAAGAAAAATACTTTACTAGTAGTTGCGCAAGGAGAGCTAATCAACAGCAGCGTATCTTTTTTTGAGGTAAAATGCGTTGGTTCGAGCTCTGCAGGTCAGATGTTAACCGCGAAGCCCCGTCCTAATAATTTCGCATTTCTGTCCTAACCGCCTCACTCTTACACTAGTCGCCTCAGCCTCCTTTCCTAGTCACCTCGGCCCCCTTTCCTAGTCACCTCGGCCTCCTTTCCTAGTCACCTCGGCCTCCTTTCCTAGTCACCTCGGCATCCCAAACCAGTAACTACGCCCTCTCATCCTGGAGTCCTAAGCATCCCACCCTAGTCACCTCGTCCTCAATCATATCGTCCTCCCGCTCTAGTCACCTCGATCCTCCGAGTCTCCTCGCCTTCCCACCCAAGGTACCTCACCCGTTCTCTCGCTCATCTTCATCTCGCCCACCCAGACTTCCTCCCTCTCGCGAACGCGGCACATCGCGGCGCGGTCTGTTGACGGCTCCCGCATGGCCCGCTCGCCCGTCCGAAGGTCCGGAACTTTTCGCACACATGAGGGCGATCGCTCACAGCGCCCTCTGCCGGGACTCGTCACTCGGCGGAATCGAACACTGGCACTCAGAAGCGCGAGTTTTCCCTTTTACTTGGGGCCTCCCAGCGGATTTCCCTCCCGCGTCGTTGGGCCCGCGGCGCTGCAGGCGTCGTCGGCGCCGACGGGGCGGAGTGGAGCGGTGCGGGGCGGGGCGGAGTGGAGTGGAGTTGAGCGAAGTGCAGGAGGAAGCGGCAACCCCAGGGCGAGAGCGGGTGCAGCTGCTGGCAGAGTAGGCAACCCGCACTACTCTCAAGTTCTGCGGTATGGATTCGGCCCCTAGCTGATTCAGATCAATAATGGTTGGCGTTCGAAACCCTGTGATGTTCTAATTTAAGGTTTTTCTTCCGTTTCAGGTTTTCTGAATTCTTAAATAACTACGAGTTTTTTTTCTGAAAATTGTTTTGTTTTTAGGGTTGAGGCAACTTTAAAATAAAAATGCTATTTAAAATACACAATTTTGTAATTAACCCGATTAAAGCCCTAAAGAGAACACTCTTCCTGAGTAACTATAATGCGACTATGTGTATACAAATTAAGTAAAAGAAAATTAATCGAAAATAAATGCATAATTTCGAAGAATTTCTGTTCAACTATCCTTCGATAAAAAAGAACAGAGAGCATTTACCATTAATTTCAGGGTTAATTTATTACACCAATTCCCGAAATTGAAATGCTTCAAAATATTCATTTAGCTCTCACGTGTTTATTCATGCCTCTGTACCAAGAAATCTGTATATTACAATCTTTATGAATTATTTATACATTATTCTTGTAAACAATAATTCGTATATCCGGTCGCATCAAATGCTGTGCTAATTAGTCCCGTAAATGTGGTCCGTGTTTTTATCACTGTAGGTGGCAGTGCCCTTCCCCCGCTGGTTGACGACATTCGGAGCAGACTTGCACGTGGGCTCGCGGGGTTTTCCTTTCCGGAACTCTCCCACCAGCGGGGGAACTCCTCTGAATTCGGCCTAGCTATCTAGCCAGACCCGAAAATCCTCACACCTCCCGGTACGAGGCACTGCAGTGGCATCAGCCTCCTCAGCCGGTAAACAGTTATGAAGTAACTTTTCTCTGAGAGGAGTAACGTAAATTATTTGCTATATGTGGAAGAGAGTGCAAACATTCATTAAGAAATTAGTATTCTCTGGAAAAATTTAAAAATAAAAATTATTCTGTAACGAATGATAGGATACAATTAAAGAGTTATGATCAGTGCATTAGAAATTGTGATATTTTAATCTAAGTTAACTTCATTCAGTGTAAGATGTTATTTCACTCACAGAACATCAGTACTTTTGAATCACCAGCAAGAAACTGAATAGAAACAGCAATCGCATTTTGTAACTTAACAAGTTGTCAAAATGAAAAGCCGATTTAATAGATGGTTCTATTAACTCAAAACTAAACCAACGATCCCTAACTAAAAGTACATCAGATGCAAGGGGCAATAATGTTTGATAGAACTGAATGCAAAATTAAGTTGTTGTTTGTTTTTTCTAGTCATGATTAAAATCTCTGGGTCAAAATGATCTTTCATCCGCTAAAACAAATAGAAAGTTCTAAAAAGTCACTTACATGGGTATTATTTCTAATTTAGCGTTCAGAGAAATATTGGACAGATAAACCAGCATCTCGTTTGCTTAAGAAGTAATTTGATTGCAACAATCACTTTAAAAAATATCAACACCAATTTTAGGTTGTTATCAATTTAAAATATATAAGGAAAGAGTGAATAAATAAATAAACCCTAAAAGCCGATGGGGCGATGCCTCACGCTGCTCCAGGGGCGGCCGGTCCAGGCGTCTCCACGTCCTGGGCGCCGCGCCGCCATGCCACGCCCACCGCGTCCTAATTGCAGCGGCGGGGGCGGCGCTGGGGGCCGCGGGCGAACGCGAGCAAGTGAATTCGGCTATCTTAATTTTCCGCGCCGCGCCGCCGCCGCCGCCGCCGCCGCCCGGGCGCATCCGAAGCGCCGGCCGGCCTCGCCTCCGCCCGGACGCCAACGCCCGTATATCATTATTTACAGTCCTCCGTCTCTGTTTTTGCCGCCGGCCGGCGGCGGGCCGGAACGCACGGGAACGAAAGGGGAAAGGGGCGGAAGCGAGGGGCGCTGCGGCGGGAGGGGCGGCGCGGCGGGCCGGCGGGGTCGGGGACAGGCGGGGGCGCGCCGGTTGTGCGTTTAGGAGACGGGTTGGGAGTGGCGGGGCTTGGCCGGGCAGTGGGCGGGGGTTGGGCGGCGAGTAGGCGGTGGGTTTAGGGGAGGGCGGGGCGGACGGAGGTTGGCGGGAAGTGGGCGGGGGTTAGGGGAGGGCAGGGGCGGGCTGGGATTCGGCGGGAGTGGAAGGGGGGTTACAGGGGAAGGGCGGGGGCTGGAACGGGCGGGTGAGGTCGGTGCAGAAGGGGGCGGAAGCAATGGCGGGCGGGGCGGGGCGGGCGGGTGAGGTCGCGCAGGCTGGGGCGACGCATGGCGGGCGGGGCGCGTGGGCGGTAATGGCGGTCTCGGCCGGGCGAAAGCGGCGCCCCGCCGGACGAGCCGGCGCTTTGGTAATGAGGAAGCGATGCCGCCGGCCGCCGGTTCAAAGGCACCGGGGGGAGGGGATGAGAAGAGTGGAGGGGGTGGTGGGCCGTGCGACGATGGCCCCGTAATGACGCGCTACAGGGCGAGCGGAGGCGGCAGGAACAGAGGCGAGCTCGAGAGGCGAAAACTGCGAATTGAAATAGGTGGGCAAGCGAAGTGAACGACGAAAGAAACGTAAGAGAAGAGAACTTACAGAATTGTAAATCGGATTAAAACGATTTAGTAAATTTGGTCATTATTCTGGCAATACGCACGATGGTACGAAGAAGACGACCTGAAGAGTGGGATTCGAAAATTTTCTCAGCTAGAGCAGGAAATGAGGCGAGTATAAAGTCAAAGTGACGCATAAATAATTCGAAAAATAAAAACCGACGCAAATTCCGAGAGAATAACGGAGAATATATTTTCCTACTTGAGACAACGAAATCTATAAACATTGTGCAAGTGTTCTAAATAAGAATCGGGAACGTACAGCGCGTCAGGAAAGTACGCTACTCCGTAAGTATCTTGAATGCGAGTATGGCTTGTAAACGTAATGAAACGTAAACGTATAGGAAAACGTAAACTACCCGTAATCACAACAATTAGAACAGATGCTGGAAGTGTAAGACTCCTTCACACTGTTTTTTCGCCGCGACTCTGTTCAGCTTACAACATAAGATGCAACTTTTAGGTAGGCAGGCCCTGACTCGCTCCCAGTTGGTTGGAAAGGACTTCCCTAGCGCCTATACAACTTAGGCGATGAAGCAAAATCGTTCTTTTCAAATGTGAACGGTTCTTTATACGCATCGTTCATCTTTTAGTAAACTAGTACGCTGAACTACTTTCAAAAGAACGATATAGTTCCATTTATTTTGGTAAGACGTTATCTATGGATGTCCATATTGAACGGAATAACGCCAAGTGGGCGAACATAAGCGGTCCCCGGACTCACCGGGAAAAAATGTAAGCTTTGCGGAATTCTTCTCCGGCTTGGGCAATATCCTTTTGTATTTTCCTCGGGAGGAAATTAGGGTCGGCGTGCTATTTTTGCCTTACTTAACTCTCCCAGTAATTAATGTCAATTTCCCACAAATTCGTAGCAAGTATTTACTGGTCTTTTTGAAAGAAAATGGCGCCTAAAGCCAGTTAAGTTTTTGACAACCTTTAGCTCCAACTCCTCGCTCTAAAAAAAGCTGAGTCAATTAAGGACTGTATCGGCAATAGTCAATGCCACAGCGACACTGAGCGGGTTCCTCTTTTATGCAAATAAAGTAAACCTAAGATGGTGCATAAAGTGATTGTAATCGCAACACACAACTTGGATTATTCACAGCGAAGTAAACCTCGCAGATGCCCAAAGTAAAAAACGAAATTCGAAGAAGAATATATCACACACGCAAATCAAGGGGAGCGCCAACATGCAAATGGAACGTCGATTCATTCTTCTCAAACTGGGGAGTACAACACTTCAAACGTCAATTTGAGATTGGATGAAAGGTTAGCGCTTGACGGTTCGGGGGCCGACACGGCGTCGCTAACTGTGGCACATGAGAGCAAGCGGCGCCACGAGGGCGAGAGATTGTTCGCAGTCATCGCCACGTCATCAACACCCGTTCCTCCGCCCGGTCCCCGCCCCGCCGGGCCCCCCTTTTTTTTTTTTGGAGGAAGGGGGGGAAAAAAAAAAAAAAACAAAAAAAGGGGGGGGGGGGGGGGGGGCGCCCCACCCAAAAAGAACAACAAAAAAAACACGTGGACGCCGCCATGGCTCAGCTGGCATCGCTTGCAACCTGCCGCCAACGCCGCAGCACTCGCCGTACCGTTACCAGCCCTTACGTTGCCTGCCTCCATCAAACCGCCGCCCACTTATATCGCCGCCACTCTATATCGCCGCCACTTATATCGCCGCCCTTATATTATATCGCCGCCAACTTATATCGCCGCCACTTATATCGCCGCACTTATATCGCCGCCACTTATATCGCCGCCACTTATATCGCCGCCACTTATATCGCCGCCACTATAATATCGCCGCCTCCTTATACTCGCCCGCCACTCTAAAAACCTACCGCTCCGCGCTGCCATCACAGATCAGCACCTGGCGAACCGCCGGCGCTCGTCATCTGCCAACTCTACTTGAACCCATCCCTGGCGAAACCGTTGTCCTCCGCCAGTCAACGCGTCCCAACGCTCCGCCACTCTTTCACGCACCGCCGCCTGCCGCCCGCGCGCGAGGTCTCGTCCTGCCGCCCTCGCTCGTAATGATTCCTACTTTTAACGGCAATTACGACCTTGTGGAACACTCCGCGGGGCCACTCGCCCGGAATCGATCGGCCGTAAACTGCCGGGGCTGGCAATTTCAGTGGTTATATCGCCCGTTTCTTCTCGCTTACATTACGGCCGGCCCACGCTCCCAGCCGGCGGCCGTATCTTCCGGAGGCCGCGGGGCGCTTACTTTCGGGTTAGCGCCAGAACCTTCCTCAACGCGCCCGTCCTCGCCGCGCTTACGCCCCTCCCACCGCGCTGGTCTTTCACTTACTCCCTTTCCGAGCCCCGCCCGCGCCCTCTTGACTCTGCTCGCCGGCCCGCTCCACGGCCCCCTGCTCACCCCAGAGCTTTCTTTTTGTCGGCAAGGCCCACATCATTACTGCGAAATAACCTCTAATTCGCTGAGGGTGTACACGAGTCTATCCAGCATTTTATTGTGGAACAAACTTAGGTATTACAATGAAGTTAATAGATGTGATATTTATATTGTCATATAAATAGGCGTCAATTGATTACAAATATTAAATATTAATTACTCTAAAACTAAGTCGAATCAAATAGAAACCAATCTAACTTTTTCTTGGCAAGATGTTGGTATGGAGTTCATTCCAGACGCTTTTCCGCCCCAAGTACAGCAAACCAAATATTAGTATTTCTATCATAGTTACAAGATTTTAAGACTTCATACGAAAGGAGAAAGAGATGATAAAATATTATTATATTAATGTCATTGTGAAGAGAATCTCCGTCAAAGAATTGTCATTGCAACGATCTACAAACGCTAAGATAATCTTTGAATTTTTAAATATGTTTTATTTTCATTTTGCAAGAAAACGATGTATTTTGAGATGGATGTAAATATAGCAGGATAAATGCACAATAATAGATTCTGAACTTCGATTAGAATGTACGTTTCTATGAAATGTGTGACGCCTATTAAATACAACTAACTCACCGTGTCGGTTGTTATCTTCAATCTGAGATTGTTTTCAAAACACTTTCCTGCCTTTGTGTATCTTTCTGTACACCACTGGTCTCGTCTTACATTTTCTCGTAATCATTATTAATTACTCTGTTATTTGAAACTTTTTTTTAATTTTCACTGTTTCCTCTCTTCCCTTGACGCCCCCTCTCTTACTCGAATCACCTCCACGACTTGACTTATTCACAGCTAGCCCATTCTCGCCCTCATGACTTTCACTCCGCACCAAACGCATTGGTCTCTACGGGCTCCTCACCCCACTTCTCCTTCCATTCCCCAGCCACCCTCAAACCCATTCCCGGGCCTCCACCCCTAGCTTCCAGCCACTCTCTTCTCCCTACTTCTGCCCCTCCAGCCACCCTGTGCTTCCACCATTCCCTGCTTCATACCTCACTTTCCATCCCATCTTGCCACTGCATCCACCGCCTGCCTCCTCACACCTCACGCCCCCTTTCCTATCTTTCCCCTCTGCCTCCGCTCCCGCCAGCCCCAGTGACCCGTGCAGCTGGCAAGAAAGACGCAACCCAGGCGTGCGGGCTGCGTTGAAAACTCGTTTGCTTCATCTTCGCGCGTTTTAACCTAACAAGCTCGCATTAACCGCGCACGTGGCGCTGCCTGCGGTCAGGATCACGACCTACTAATGTTCAAGACTGCTGGCTGTTTTATTTTTTATTACCTCACACTTTTCCTCACTTGTTGAATGCGCGTTGTAGTTGAGAAGGCGTCAGAGACATGCCTGGCAATTAAGGGAACAAGCGGCTCATTTTTCGCTATTCAAATTCTTAATAAAAGGGAATTTTCACATTATCTGTGAACGTTTAATTTTAGCTTTTGTCCTGTTTCAGTGAACTAAACTTACAGTATTGGCTGATTAATTGTTTAAATATGTTGTTCCTTTACAAAAAGTCGTTTCATTATGCAAAATACTCTTCAACTCAACACACAGATAATAGTGTTTTATGAAGTAAACTTCATTTACATATTAATTCTTTTTATTACGTGACATACCAAACATTCTCTGATTTTTTAAACTCGTAAATAATACACATATGTCTAAAAAATAATCATTGATTCGTTGATATAATAATTTTAAAATCCAGTGACAATGTGTATCACTCTTCTATTTCACTTATATTACAGCACTATCTAGTAATAAGGAGAACCATCCTCGTTCGGAAGCTATTCCGTTATTTCGTGCATGGTTTCACAGGAGATAAGGTTCTTCAGTCTTCTTGTTTAAAGATAAATACATTAATATTAATAAAATATGTTTTCATAATTAATCTTGATTAAATAAAAGAAGAGCAGATTTACCAAAATTTTTATCATTTAAAATATCGCATAAATTGAATTAAAAATAACCTTCTATAATTATAATTACTGTTGCATTGCTGCATACGCGAGGTTTTATATTTTAATAACTAAATTACAATGAATGTCTTCTTTTCTGTCCTCTCACTCTGAACTTTTGGAAAGTGAAATATTTGTAATTTTGTTTGTTACCTTTATATACAGTTTCCTGACTTTTGTCATGCAATTTAAAATGTTTATAATTTTATCTTACATCTATATGAACACTTTACTAAAGATTGCTTCAGGAATACGAATGCTCTGCAATGTTAAATTTGTTTTATCTTTCACTAGACACTATCTTTGTAGTTTAATTTTTTTTCGCGTATTGACCAACTCGGACCTCGCGTGCATCCTGCTTCAGCAGGTGTAAGTACAGTTTTTCTTTGGGGAGGGAGTATAAGCATTTTAGCTGAATCTCGGTATTTATTCTCCAAGGTTGTTAGCCCTGGATGTATAGATGATGATATGATGATATGATGAGGGATGAAAGCACGGCATACACATAGTCATACACCAATACACCCATGCCCGAGGCGGAACTCGAATCCGCGGTCTTCTGGTCAGATCCTGCTACGGCACTACTGCCCTAACAATCTCGGCCATCTGACAAGATGTAGTTTAAATTATGTTAAGAAGTTAAATAGAGAACTTTTGTATAAACAAATTTAATAATTCTAAATTAAGTTCCTGAAAAACTTGTTTTTGGAGGTAAAACCAGGAGTCATCAACACAGTTAAAAATTAGTTTTTGTACGTTTTCAATGATTGTATATTGTAAGCAACAAAGAATGCGAATTGATTTGTAATGTTTTATTCATTGTCTTTAAGATTTCGTGTACAATTTTCGTATTTTGTGGTGAAAGAAATTCTAGGCGCAATTTTATTGCTTTGGCATGATTATCCATTCTTCTTTTTATCTTCTCTGGGAGACATGGCCAATTGGATAAGTGGTTTAATAAATATCATAAATCAATAATTCTTATCAGATAATCACGAAATAACTTTCAATTTTTTTTTTTTTTTTTTTTTTGAACATTTAGAAGATCGTCACTAAAGATTAATTCACTTCACTCCTCCCCTGATATACTGTTGATAAGTAAAGGAAGTGAATTTTGTCTTTATAACAGCTATGGCTTTTGCAATTGTTAGCTCACATTGTTTCTCAAATATTGCTTGCAGGAACGACGAGTTACAGGATCGTTCCACAAGATTTGTTATATATTTTTTCATGAAAGAATATACATTGTTCAGTATTATATATACTACACCCTATGTTTACCTGACGTAATATTGAACTTAAATTCCACAATCGCAAGTAACTTCTCATGAATATGAAACTCAGAGAGCACCAGTGGGATTAATTAATTAAATCATGTTTAAGAAGATTCTAGTAATGCGTCTAATGGGTATCTATTTTTTACGCTAGTTGAAAGCTGGCAGGTAGTGGCTAAGTTGTAATGGGCTGGATGATTACTGTGTGTTTGTTTTTGGAGAAGAAATTGTTAGTTAACAGAACAATTCGGTGATAAATTAATAAATATTTTGTGAAGTTGAAAGTTTGAAATGAACAAGAGTGCCGTAAATTTATTTCGATGTGGTGTAACTTGTTTTAGAAGTGTTGGTTCTAGATAGGGCATGTACAAATCATAAGGGGTCTGATTATTGATTTACAGAGGGTAGTGGAATTGTTTAAAGGATATCACTATTGAATTTTCGAAGCGGATTCAGTTGACTTGTATCATGGTATGAGGTCTCATTTTCCTTCTGATCACGGCGAAGTTCCTGTCGTATAAGAAAGAATGACCTGGAATTCGAAAGCATTGATGCAGAGTTACAAACATGCCTGACGCGATAAGTGCATTTGTAAACTTCAATAGTGTTGTTCTTATGTGAATGTGAATTATGTGAATTACTATATCGTTCTCACGAATGGATGATAAATATGCAATGTGATTGGCTTTTGGCTCTGCTTCAGAAAAGCCATTTCATGTTATAGAATGCTCTCCATTCCAAAGGAATTTTAATCATAATTTATACTATGTGGTTATTAATACTATGTGGTGTATCTTCAATATAAAATATATTAGATTTTAGAACACTGTTCATGCTAAAAGTTAATCGAGGGAGAGGAAAATATTTTACAATTCATTAATACGAGTACATTAACTAAATATTACTATTAATTACATTAGGTAGATTTTTCATCCGACGAAATGTTGATATCTACCAAAGGAAATAATCAGGAAAATTATTTCTAACATTAAAAAGTAGTTTTCTCTTGGCATTAAGCCAAATAATTTTCTTACTAATTTATATAATCAAGCACTTCATAATGAGATTTTTTTAAATTAGCGTAAAATATTAGAAATGGACTATAATAAAGATCACTTACACTATGCACTTGCATTTCGATGAGATTTCACACAACAAAAGATAAATAAAAAATGAATTGTTACATAGCAGTAATATATTTGGTAAACAGGACGATGGCTCATGGAGGAACGTAATGTTTATATGAAACTACAACCCGAACTGTCTCGGTAGTTGGGGTCAGGTGTTGTCCGATCGTTTATCACAATCATCTCTTAGGCAATAAAATGAAATAAATCCTGTCTATAATATAACAAATAAGTAATTTACATACACGCCATCATGATCAGTACCCTCACACTAGACCCCGCCACCCTACGCACACTTCCATACGAAGGTAAAAATTCTAACGCAGTGTTTCTTTATAGAATTCACGACACAGTCCCCAACGCCCTTGTGACTATACCCAGAAGAGATGAACCTCAAAACTGTAATAAAGGTTCTATTATACCTCACTTGGTATATTACGACATTATATTCAGTGTTTAAGTCTCTAGAACGACAAAAACGGTTTTAAGACTAAGACGCATCAGTTTCGAGGTTCTTGCGATCGATGTTAAAACGTTGACAGGCGTGTTTTGAGGGTTGCATTTACGCTTGCCTCATACGTGTAATTCTCACAAGAAATTTCAAGATCTAAGTATGCTGTTAAACGATTCCAAATTAAGATACAACACTATTACAAAAAAATTTAAGAAAATCTAATTATTGGTTAAACAGTTTTTAGCGAAATAAGTAGATATACTTTTTTACTAATACAGGCACCAATAGATGTTCATTTGGAAGCAATATCATTAAAGTACACTGAAACAATGTGGCGGGGGCGGCGTGGTGGCGAGGGCTGTTATGGTCGGCGGCAGCGGGGGCAGGTGGTGGTGGAGGTGGTGAGGCGGCGAGGACGGCGAGGGCGGCGGGGTAGCGAGGTGGTGTGTCGGCGGTGGTGTAGGGGGCGGAGTGGCGGGGTTTGCGAGGTTTGGAGGTGTGACGGGGACGATGTGAGCGGGGACTATGAGGGCGGGGACGATGTTGGCGGGGACGATGTGGGCGGGGACGATGTGAGCGGGGACTATCAGGCGGGACGATCGTGGGCGGGGAGCGATGTTGCGGGGACGATGTGGGCGGGACGATTGGCGGGGACTATGTGGCGGGGACGATGTGGGCGGGAACGATGGGGCGGGACATGTGGGCGGGGACGATGTGGGCGGGGACGATGTGGCGGCGGACATTGTGGCGGGGACTGTGGGAGCGTGCGGGCTGGGGACGATGTGGGCGGGACCGATGTGGCGGGGGACGAGTGGGCGGGACGATGTGGGCGGACGATTGGCGGGGAACATGTGGGCGGGACGATGTGGCGGGACGATTGGGCCGGGGACATGTGGGCAGCGGGGACGATGTGGGCGGACATATGGCGGGGACGAATTGTGGGCGGGACGATTGTGGCGCGGACGATGGGGCGGGGACATTGGGCGGGACGATGTTGGGCGGGGACATTGGCGGGACGATTGGGCGGACGATTGGCGGACGATGTGGGGGAGGGTGGGGGCAGGGTGCGCGAGGGAGGCGACGGAAGTGGTGGCGGCGGGGGCGGGGAGAGCGCAGGAGCCGCAGCGCGCGAGGCCACGCCTCGAGCCCCGCCGCTGGCCCCGGGGCGGCAGCGCCATTGTCATTCCAGTTATCGGGCGGCGGCGAGGACAATGACGTACGGCGGCGCTATCTGCGCCCATTACGGCGTCGCGGCGCCGCTAAGTACATAAGAGTATTACTCGCTGTAATTATGAATTCAGTCGCCTGCTAGATAGTCCACAGCCGCAGCCGCACCAGCCACGGCTTCCGCCTCCGCCTCCGCATTCACCTCCGTTCCCAGCGCCCCTGGTGCCACCGGCGCAAGCCTTCGTGCTCAGCTCGGCGCGCTAACGCCGCCTCTGAAGCAGCCGCCTTCGCCCGAGCTCTCGCAATTGCCGTATGCATCATTCCAAAACTCTCTGCTCACTTCTCCATAAATATATTGCTGCTTTTCATTCGACCGCTGTTCTTTCTACAGTTTTCTTTCTTCATCCCAAAATACGTTTTGTCGTTTCTCTCTCTAATAGGTATAGCCACATACGGCCAATGTTTTGGACGTAACATTATATTATTAGGTTTCACGAATCTCAAACTATCATAACTTTCTTGAAAGTCAAGATAGTAAAATACCATTTATGTCAGAATATAACTGGAGTTGTATCCAAAAAAGCATTTTTTACATAATAGATAATATTAACAGCAATAGTTGTAATAATAACAACAATAGTTATAATAATAATTCAGAAAAAAATGGCGAAAGTTATGGGTGATAAATTAATCTGACCTTCAGTGACAACTATCGAAATCGGTTTATCCGTCCAGATAGTATTCCGAACAGATAGAAACACAGGCAAAAATAGAAAACAACTCGATGGATTGTAGTGCATGTAAACCAAATGTTCTTATGAAAACAGTGATTCTCAAAAATCACTTAGAGACATTCCAGTTTTATTACAATGGAAGATAATATTTATCGTGTAGCTTAAAGATGGCAAAATAGCCGTGGTTTTGCAGTCAATTACGTCAACATTGCTTTCAACGGGGTTTCTGCGCATCGCCATATCATTTTAGATGCGATAGTGACTTACTAATAGTGATTAATTAGTATACAGATGACGTTAGCAGCAGCGTTAGAAGCAAAGGAAATGTCAATACCATTTTGAACTTCCATCCATTTAAGGTATTTTGAAATATAACTTTTGGTACTTGCAATACGGCTGTATGACAATATAAATATTAATGTCAATAAAATCCATCAGAGAAAACGAAAAAATTACTTTACCACAAAACCGATTTCTCCAACACATACTTTACATTCCGCGATAGGGATTTAAACTCAAAGACCGAATGCTGAAAAATTGTCTCTCAGATTGCAATGCTACGGGCCGATCCATGGCGCCAAAAGCAAGTGGTAAAGAGGTTTGTGACATCCGCCTCGTTTTGCACGGCGAATCAACAGAGCGAAATCGATGAAACCGCGGAGGCACGCCAACATGTGCGTTGCGCAGTTCCCACCTCCCTGGGACGTACGCTTAACCGACATCGGCCATCGAAAAAGAGTTGTTTTGCCCAACTTATGGAAGAGGGCTTTATTTAGCACTTTCATTAACAGCTTTCCAGCAATTTCCGGAGGAGAATGGGGGGACAAACCGCACAGAGCACAGGGGCTCTGGCGCGTAAATCGGAGCTGGCGGTTACCCATTTTGCATCGCGGGCGCGGTGGCGGTGGCGGTGGCGGCGGTAAGGGCAACCCTGGGGATAGCAGTAAGGCAAGGATTCGCACATAATAGCGGGGCGGGGTGTCTCAAAATAAATGTTACTAACTTCTATGTATTGTAATGAGGTAGAAAATTATCACTTTTGCCACTGAAGATGTAGTGGGAAATTTTATATGACAGAATTATATAACTTCCCCTCATTTTAGCAACTTATTTTGGCCAGACGTTCTATAGAAAACGTTCTGATCCATTCAATGAATTTTCATGTATTTGCCGAACATTTATGCATACAGGTTTGCGTAACAACCAGTGCAAAAGTCTCATGAATATCTACTTACAACTCCGTTAAATGCTATTTTTCACTGTACCTTTCATACCCAAAAAATTTTATTTTTGACCTCTCTACTTGCCCTAGAAGTGCATAACCTTCATTCTCGCACATTCTATAGAATAGAAAAAAGATTCAAAGATGGGATACCGCTTGAGCAAGGATAATATTACTTCTTTCAGAAATTGTCTGTGCAAGGAAAGAAAAGTTCGTTCGATGCTTTCTCGCGGAGTACAATAAGTTCCGTGTGTAGGTATAACTAGCTTTTTACAGAAATAATATGTTTAAAAATCTATATATTGTAGGTGTTTAGTACCACGAAACCACTTTAAGATTACTTTCAATGCGTTGTAATGGAATGGGAAGTGCAATATTTCACAAATATTGCTAGTGAGATAAACGAACCATCAAGTGCATTGTAGAGTAAGGAAATAAAATGATTTAAAATATATGATTTGTTACTGTATAAAATCATTATAGTTAACAGTTTTATAAACAAGTGACATAATACTGTTGGCTGGTGTGCACAAATAATTTTTCGTATTACGTGTTTGTATTTAGTATCTGGTTTTTCTCCCTAATTGCACAGGTTATTGTTATGACTTTTTTATCTGCATCTTTCATCCAACAATTAGTTCATTCAATCGAAATATAGTTTTGTATTAAACTATTATTATGACTTCACATCCTTCAAAAGAATTAAAGTTAAATACTTAAAGCTATTTAATCCGCAAAACTGCTTAAATGCAAACAACAAATCTGCAGAATACACTTTATTTAAATCCGAATAAAGTTATGAAGCTCAGGGCAACTTTGGATTTGCCTTATTATTTTCTCCAGAGCCTGTTGCGTAACCGAGATTAGCAGCCTCGATTTTTTGAACGATGTGGGAAATGTTAGGCAAGAACACTTTTTTTATATCCACTTGTATTCTGTCATAGAGTAATAGTTCGACGCTCTTGATGAATGCTTCTGAAGATAAATCTTTTGCATCAAATTACTCGGTCGCAGAAATTATAAATTCGAAATGCCGGAAGCGATTAATGCACTAGCAGAATACATTTCAAAATCATATACATATGAGAGAGAGTAACCCAGAATATCAGTTTTTTATTTTATTTATTTAAATACAAAAATGATGCCTGCCATTCCCGTGGGAATGTAACGGATGTTATCATCATTAGCTCATATTTTCCGATTTGTTTTATTACATTAATAATATTAATTTCAAAGCATGGTGAAAATATATGTGAAAATTACTAGTATATTTTATTCTCATTGCGGTTTTTAATGTTTTCAACAATTTGTATTATTCATGCGGAATATCGCATGAGTAAATGTCCTATTTATTACATTATATTTATGTCGTATAATATCTGGGAAGAACAAACAGTTTTTCATATAACGAATAACGGAGAATAATTATTGTGATTCTTATCACTAATCTCTCATTTTAACCAAATATCTTATAGATTAATTCAGGTCACAGTCTTTCTCTTCAACTCCCAACCAGTATTCAAATGATTGACTTTTTCGGTACAAACAATCAATTCTGTGAGAACGTGTCAACCAGAGAGATGGGAATAAACCCTAAAATTTAGACACCAGGGGGATCATGGGCAGAGCAGAGAGAATACATAATATGAGAGCGTTAATAACAGATTAAAATGTTTACCTGTGACCACGTACGCGCTCAAAAGAAAAGAGTGTCTACAGCTTAGCGGCAGCTGCTTCGTCTGTGACCGCACGGGCCCATGAACAAAACGACCTAGACAAAAGGGGGCAAATACACGAAAGAAAAAGAAAAGAATTAATGGAAGAGTGGAAAAAGATTTAGTTGAAATAGTTCCACCGTGTGCATCAATGAATGAAAACCCCATTTGATGTTTCTCTCTCTTGCGTAGAGCTAAAACAATGGGTGTACAATTACAGCCCATCAGATTTTAACATGAAAAAATAAAATCAAGTTGCTGGTATAATAAATATCAATTGAACTTGAGTAGAGATTTCATGTCAAATAAAGTAGTTTAAACTCCATATATGAGGTTAACTAAACTCACTAATATCTAGAGAAGGTCTGTTCTGGAGTTCTCTGAATTTTAAAGCTAAATTTTGTAGGTTGTCGTGGCGATCACTAATTATAACTATATGTAAAAGAATCTGTTGTTGATAAATTTTTAATTATTATTCTTGGGTAATATTTTATATTCTACTTTTTTATTTTTAGCCAATCTTATGTATTAATTAATAAATATATGATCCCCTTTTTAAAATATGAAAATTAACCATTTGCAGGTATGTATATAACAAACCTGTGATTATATATACACAGGTTTGTTTTGGATTTCGTATTACTTGACATTCATAGCCTTTGTTGGATGGACAGAGGAAGGAGGTTTTGCTTTTATATTTGTGAAGATGCCAGAATACATTTTGACTGCATGAGAGATGCATCAGTAAAAGAATTTTCGTGGTACATTTAATGACATTATATAAGTTGCCAATAGGAACGGAGTATTTTCGAAAGGAATTAGACATTTAAACTGAAGGGTGAATTTGGAATTGCACGAGTTGAAATGTATGATTCCGACAATACGCGTGTGGAGTCGGGAAGGGACTTCAAGAAGTGGAATTTGGCGCTCGACTCCTGCGATGGAGAGGCGTGCGTGATTTTTGGAAGACTGAGCGGCCAACAAGAAAAATAAAGTGTTATGCAGGCATTAGTATTATGATGTTAGTTTTAGATTTATTCAGTCAAAAAAAGAAGTAAAAACTGTTTGTGACGTAGGGGGGAAAGGATTATGTGATATTACTGATAATATTTACTTATATATTGATGTAGTTACTGATGATTGAAAAATATGCGGTATTTTTTAGTTTATGTGAAGGGAAATTAAGGCTTTTAATGGGGGTGAGTAAATTCGAAGTAAAATAGCGTTAAGATTTGCACTTTAATACTTGGTACATCTTAAGTTAATGAAGTCAAGCGCACAATACCTAGTAATTAACGATTGAGATTAATTAATAGAATTATTGTTTTGGACGAATATTGATAACTTAAAAGCAAACAAAATAAAACTGCATTTAAAATGTGTATATTTTTAATTTGAAATTGTTAAAATAAACGAGCAGAGATAGAAAAATTTTATCGCAGTAGTTTATTTTAATTAATGAATAAAGTCTCATTGTAGTATTTAGGTCTATGATTTAGACACTGTATTTCTTTCATATTTTAATTTTTAATAAATTAATTTATGAAAAAATAAGACTTCTCGTTTTAATACAATATTTTCAGCAAAATAACGGAGCAACTGATGTATATCTCGAGGAATCATCACTACTACTAATGTTATTGAGTCTTTTTCCTCAGACTAATCATTAACAGAACCTTTTTAACGGCTAATTGTTATTGAGATGATAAGAAGAATGCTAACGTTCCTGTAGTCAGATCTCAAAAACGTAATAGTTTGTTTGCGAACTTCGTATTGAGACGTCAGTAATAATGATTAATAGTATATGAGGAGCTCCGACACGTTTTGGAAGAGTAAGAGATTTACCAGTCCAGTTTATTGCATCTCGTCCTTAAAGAAACGTCAATCACCATCACACGTTTAAAACAGATTTTCAGATACACGTTTATACGCAGATGTTCAATATATGGTCAATCACAAGCTTGTACCCTGAAGAATATCAGTAGACGACGAACTTCCTTTTATCAGATTATGGTCAAAACAGTCGTGTTGACCCGGACGGGGAAAACTGCGTACGGGTGTATGAAGATAACTGTATGGTCGTATGAGTAAAACTGTATGGGAAAACTGTTTAGGAGTATGAATAAACTACGAGGGCATAATGGCCATTTATGTGTACATGGGTGAGACATGACCACATGCTTGACACATGACCACATGCTTGACACATGACCACATGCTTGACACATGACCACATGCTGACACATGACCACATGCTTGACACATGAACCACATGCTTGACACATGACCACATGCTTGACACATGACCACATGACATGACACATGACACATGCTTGACACATGACCACATGCTTGACACATGACCACATGCTTGACACATGACACATGCTTGACACATGCGGAGCCACATGCTTGACACATGACCAACCATGCTGTGACACATGACCACATGCTTGACACATGACCACATGCTTGACACATGACCACCATGCTTGACACATGACCACATGCTTGACACATAGACACATGGCTTGACACATGATCACATGCTTGACACATGACCACATGCTGACACATGACCACATGCTTGACACATGACCACATGCTTGACACATGTACACATGCTTGACACATGACGCACATGCGTGACCACATGAGCAACATGCGTGACACTAGCACATCGTGACACAGAGCACATGGCGTGAACATGACCACATGCGTGACACATGACCACATGCGTGACACATGAGCACATTGCGTGACACATGACACATGCGTGACACATGAGCACATGCGTGACACATGAGCACATGCGTGACACATGCCACATGCGTGACACAAGTGCATGCACATGCGTGACCACAGCGTGACATGACACATGCGTGACACATGAGCACATGCGTGACACAATGCACATGCCGACACATGGCCTGCGGTGACCACAGTGAATGACCACATGCGTGACACATGACAGGTGACCACATGCGTGACACATAGACACATGCGTGACACATGCACACACATGGCGTGCATGCCACGTGACATGAGCACATGGGTGAGACATGAGCACATGGTGAGACATGAGCCACATGGGTGAGACATGAGCACATGGTGAGACATGAGCACATGGGTGAGACATGAGCACATGGGTGAGACATGAGCACATGGTGAGACATGAGCACATGGGTGAGACAATGAGCACATGGGTGAGACATGAGCACATGGGTGAGACATGAGGCACTATGGGTGAGACATGAGCCACATGGGTGAGACATGAGCACATGGGTGAGACATGAGCACATGGGTGAGACATGAGCACATGGGTGAAATTCTGTGTGGGCTAATGAAGAAACAAGTATGGAAGAATGAGGAAACATGTATAGGTGAACCAGTGACCTATGGGACCTATATGAACCTGTATGGGGAAAACGTGTATGGGCGAAAAAGGAAAACTGGATGGGCGTTTTGGACAAAC
This sequence comes from Gryllus bimaculatus, assembly GCA_017312745.1. Classification (NCBI taxonomy): domain Eukaryota; kingdom Metazoa; phylum Arthropoda; class Insecta; order Orthoptera; family Gryllidae; genus Gryllus; species Gryllus bimaculatus. The sequence goes on along the minus strand of BOPP01000125.1, from coordinate 1,791,136 downwards.
TGTATATGAAAAAAGGCAGGAAAGTGTCGAAGACGCATCGCTGATGAGTGCAAACCCTTTTGAGCGAGGAAAAACACGTGCTCTTGCTCTTTGGTAATTTACTGAACCCGTTCCTGGGCAACCGCAGGGCCGGGTGCACCGAAGGCGACCGGAGTGGCTGGTTGCGCGCGAGCCGTGGCCGTTCGCGCTTCGCACGAACTGCCCACATCAAGGGCTCAGGCGGCGACGGCGCGCGGCCTCCGGCACGTTCAGGTGGGGGACCGCGCCGCCGCCGCCGCCGCCGCCGCCGCCGCCGCCGCCGCCGCCGCTCCCCCCAAAGCCGCCCACGCCTCCGGCCCCGGCCATGCGACGCCTCGCTCCGCCTCACGACATATCGGCTTGTCTCCGCAACCGCAGCGGCGGACGGACGGACGACTGACCTCCTGGGGGGCGATCGGAAGGGGAGGCAGACGCACGGGCTGATGGGGATTGATTGATTGATTGATTTAGTGATTTAGTGATTCCAGGCGCGTCAGCTATTAAAGTAATTCGTCCGTTAGTGTAGTACATGTGTTTTCCTCGAGAGATGGCGTTGATGTTGCCGCGACGGATGGTGAGATCCAGCGACGACCTACCAACGGTTAACGGTTAATGTTTTCCCCAACCACGTATCTGACACCAGCCAGGCACTGCGCCAGGAGAGACAAGCTCTGATCTCCCGACCGGTCATCCTGCATGCGTGTAAGTGTAAGAGTAAGTGTAAGTGTAAGTGTAAGTGTAAGTGATAAAAAATTAAGGAGTTAGGATAGGACAAGGAAAGGGAAGGAACGATCGCGCGCGGTACGTAGCCCTTTTATTTGGGCATTGCTCCGGCATTCGTGAGGTGTTGATCGGAGAAATCACGGCAAGCACGGATCAGAGCAGCCGGCCGCTAGTATTCTCCTTCAGACACTGACCGAATTCGACCTATCTAGCTAGTGACGAAAATACTGTCTGAAAATCCTGAAAATTAGTCTTTTTAAATATATTTGAGTTAGGTTGTGCTTATTTCGCAACTGTGTAATGAGGATAGTCTCAAGGTACACCTCTCTGCTGGAACGTCACAACACATTATCACGATAAATATTTTGGCTTTTCTCAGAGTAACCATTCATTACGTACTCATGATTCAACTTAAATTCTTACATGACTTTGCCTCCCTCTTACTTCCCCTATGCATTTCTGGAATAATATTTCCTCGTCGTTTGCGCGCGGCGATTAGCATATCGGACTGTTATACCCAAGTTGGCGGGTTCATACCCGATCGATGCCGTGGATTTTTAAGGGCGAAAAATTCTTCGTACGCCTTCCTTCGGAGGGGAAGTAAATCCGAATGGCCCATGTTAGTAGATTTGCTTGCATGTAAATGATTCTCAAGCCTAAATGACGTCTCTGAGCTAAAATTAAATCGCCTGTTTCTCGCCCCAAAAATACCTCCTTTATCTGCTAGTTGGTAAAAGGAGCGTAGCAAAATTTGCGTGGTCAGGCGTAAGAGTATGTCTCATGGCCTGAGTCTCGCCACGTAAAATAAGGCATAAAGTCAATTAAATTCATCGTTGTAGTGTACATTGCACTTGATAGTTGGCTGTGTTGTTTTATTGACGTGGGGTTGATAAAACATCACCTGAGGCGGAGGTAACCCTTTGGGTCTCGACTGTCTGGAACAAACAAAAATGCCCTTGGTAACCCATAACACCATTTCAATGATTTATCTTCTTATGAAATTAGAGGTCCGTTCTCTAAGAAACACCGCCGTAGGTACGCGAATCACGTGTGACCGGTGAAGGTCTAGGGATTAGTAGAGTAACAAAGGTTTAGAGCTCTTATGGGAGGGAATGGAAATACGCACATGCCACAAACACTACTACAAATATTCTTGCCTTATGTGGGATATGAACCCACATACCTTTCGTTACCCTACTGCGCCGTATTAAAATGCTAATAGTTTTTTGGTTTCAAAATTAATTTGGGGAAGTATAAAGATATTATGTGATTTTACCTAACTATAACATTTTTCTATAAAAATATGATGCGATGCTAAAAACATCTCTATAAATCTACTATTTAACATGTTATCTAATAACATGAAAATTGTTACTTCCGAATAAAACATCCAACATCTAACATAGTTTGCATATTGGTCATGAATAAATCATCTCCAAAGAACACATACTGGTATAAATTCAATGTGTTTATCAATTTAACTGTGCAAAATATAAAGAGATATGGAAATGGTATTCGTGATAAATTATTGACTTACGCAATATAAAATAAATAATAATTGTACATCCAGAAATAAATGCAATTTAGTACGAAACATCCACGACACCTATTAACTACAATGCCGCCATACAAAAATAAAGTAAACTCGAAAGCAAAAGACAAAAATTCTGTCATCACATAACCATTATTTTTAATAATACACAAACAAGGACACTTCACCAATTCAAGCAGTTTTCACGCGCTGGGAAAGTTAAACACTCAGCTAATTCCGTTCGCGAGTTCCGTGCGCTTTTTTTAATCCCGGCAGCAACCGTCTGGTAGCGGCACAGGCGAGGAAGGCGAGTCTTCGTGAGGGCAGCTGGCACAGAAATAGTAAAATAAAGGAACTGTATGAACTCAAGAGTGTAGGGTTATGTTTCATGACTTTTCGAGGTTCTTCCCTCCCTCATACCTTTCCAAGAAATCAGTTGATTTTGTTGATCGAAGTAATCATCTCTTCAAATATTTTTAAGCATTATCATTAAAAGCTAAATAGTGAACCCTAAAAAGGTAACACATTGAAGAGTTCAACGTCAATTTAGTTCGTTTGCTTTCTAAGCAACTAATTTCTTGCATAAAACAATAGGCTGCTTATTTCATGTTTCCGGGAGCGTAAACGATTAAGTTTATTATTCCTGTACGTGTAGTACATGCTTTTCTACAAAAGGAGGAGGTGATTGTTGTGATTAAATCAATACTAGAGCGTATTTTTTAAACACGCAATAAATTATTGTCAGGTTGAATACTTCCATGATTTTACATATACTATCAGTTCAAATCGCGGTAGCTGTACAATTCCATCAGAGCTTATTCTCTTTCGGAACTAGCATCAATAAACACTGTAGGTTCTTCATATGCGTGATGCATAGTAAGACCTCGTTCAAGATCTCTACACCACTAAACGTGTAAATGAATAAACGAAAAATTAGCATTCATTCTATTAATTTTAATATTTTATTACATTTTAGAGTTAATACTATAAAATCGGTCAATAAAAAGCAATAGGGGTTCATTTCCTTCCATTTGAAGCAAAAAAATCACGAAATTTGTTGCAGTAGAAATCTCAATTCAGATCCAGCCATTTATCCATTCTTCTTCATAGATATCCCGAATTTCGGATAAAAAATACGTGAATCTCCCCGGCCACTGAACCAATCTTAACTATCTTTGAAAATGCGCTAATCGAATTTTATCCTGAGATTTATGCATAGCACCATCACAAAAAAGTTCTTCTACACAACTTAAATCTTCTACTTCTATCTTAAATACATATTTTATTGACAAAAATTGGAGATCATATTGTTGAAGAAAAAAATGAAATTAAAATTAAAATCCAAATTAATATTCTCTTAAAGATAAAAATTAAAGCTGTTTTTGAGATTTTTTGTAAATTGCCGTCACTTGAAGCAAATTTTTTCGAAAAATCTACTCGTTTTAAAAACAATTGTATATGACCATATTCAAATATTTATTTTTTATAAATGTTTTATTTAGGAGAAAGTTTGCTATTGATATTGTACTTGTGTAACGTTATTTTTTTTTGCGTATTTCGAGGTTAGAGTTAATCGAAAATCTAACGTGCGCCACTTTTATGAGAATTTTTTCGTAAATTCTGAGTTCAACGAAAAAAAAAGAACGCGCCCCATTTTCTATATGTTGTAGCTCTATCCAAGAAACATCTTAAACCAAAAATGTGTAGTCCTTTTTAGAAAATTTTGAAAATGTTAACGCTTCATGTACCCCCCTCCAATCAAAACATTAGGTTCAAATTCGCAGGGCCATGTTTAGGTCAGCTAGATCGTAGACAATTTTGTAGAAAATCATCTGAATGGTTTCGGCGTTAGTGTAAACTACAGACGGATAGACGGGCTCACGAGAGAGTGGTAAACAAATTTTTCGCTATCAATTGTCCACAAAACGTGGATTTTGATTAGTGTTAGAAGAAGTTATATACTTCGTATACAAAGAATAAGTGTCGACTTTCCCAAAATCACAGCTTCACAATACGATGCTCTTTTTGTCAAAAAAATCGCCGTTCTTTTGTCGCATCATCGTAGAATCACATTAAATCTATACGCTACGTAAGTGGGGGAGTAAAAATATTTGTACACAGGATTAATATTTGTACAGATCATAACAATTGTTGTAATGTTGAACAGATCTTAATGAGGTCTGTGATGTGTTAATTTTCTTCTCTTTATTCTCCTCAATCCAAACTAAAACGTTCTTGATGTTCTAAGTATCCTGTGGAGTATTATTTTTATTATTAATAATTTTATTATATATATTATTGTAATTTTCCTTTCACCATTTGGGTTCCATTTCCGACTGAGGTAGCCAATTCTTTAAAGAGTAAAACGTAGTTCAAAAGTAAAGAGATCATTGTATTATTATTATTATTATTATTATTATTATTATTATTATTATTATTATTATTATTATTATTATTATTATTATGTATTATTATTAGTATTATTATTATTATGTATTATTATTAGTATTATTATTGTTATTATTACCATTATTATTTATTACTATTATTATTATTATTCACTAAAAATATTGAGTACAAATTAAATATAAATTTTACCCCCGGATGCAGCCAGATCTCTGAAGTGCAAATGTAGGGACTATTGGTGCCCCTACAATACTTAGCGAGAAATGTGGGCTGCACTCAATAAAACAATATCTTGCACTTCCCAGTCTTTAATTTGACCTCAGAGTTAAGCTAAGTTCTTACATAATTTTTTCGGAACAAATTTCAAAGCTCCGATATCAATCATTACGGTCTAGGCATTTACGTCCCACATTCGGCTGATCTCGATTTCCAAACTTTTGTACTAAAGACGTCTCTCTGCCTCCTTGGTTACGACGTTTTGATCATACGGCACAGTAATATCGACAAGTAGACATGTTTGTACTTTCTAGACTATCCGGAACAAGCCGCGTCTGTATCGTGGTGGTTGACGTTTCGGCCAACATGTGGCCTTTCCGGATAGCCTAGAAAATGCAAACTCCGGCTGCAGAAGCCTACGCAATCATAAGTAGACACGTTGTTTCGGCAAATACCAGATAACAATATCCGGTTAGTTTGCTTCTATAGTGCAATCAGTTTGAAATTGTTGGAATATTGTACATAGTCCAACAGACGTCATAAATTGTTTGGTAGGTGTTTGAATCACCTGGAGAATGAATTTTGAATTTTGAGGGTGTTATAGATCTACCTATCGTGTGTTTTTAAATATTTGGGCTTTGGGTTTTGCTAGATTTGGACAAGTCGAGAGGATATGATCAATGGTTTCTACTTGTTTCTTGCCAATTATTATTATTATTATTATTATTATTATTATTATTATTATTATTATTATTATTATTATTATTATTATTATTACTATTATTATTACTATTATTATTACTATTATTATTACTATTATTACTACTATTATTACTACTATTATTACTACTATTATTACTACTATTATTACTACTATTATTATTACTATTATTATTACTATTAATATTACTATTATTATTACTATTATTATTATTACTATTATTATTATTACTATTATTATTAAAAGGGAGGTTTTATCCCTTTCCTATTAAGCCATATGCACGTTTGTGTCCATTTCAGGCCCCGAAGCTACCACCGCGGCGGCGAGGGCGGCGGAGCGATCCGCAAGTGCCATCGCCTGTTACCTGCTGCGTTCGGCGCCGCCAAATCCGCTCTCATTTCGCTAATGGACGAGGCGTTTGAGCGTGCGGTAGCGGTGGCGGTGGCGGCGATGGCAACGGTGGCGGCGATTGCAACGGTGGCGGCGATGGCAACGGTGGCGGCGATGGCGTTGGCGGTGATGGCGGGGACGGGGAAGGGGGAGGGGAGGGAGAGGGAGAGGGAGAGGGAGAGAGAGAGGGAGAGGAGAGGGGAGGAGGGGAGGAGGGAGAGGGAGAGAGACAGGGAGAGAGTAGGAGAGGAGAGGGAGAGGGAGCAGGGAGAGGAGAGACGAGGGCGAAGAGGGCGAGGTGGCGGAGAGAGAGGCGAGGGGCAGGGTGGGGTGGCGGGAGAGAGGAGAGCGAGAGCGGGGGTAAGGAGAGAGAGCGGAGCAGGGGGTGGGGGGGCAGGGCGGTGGGGCGGCATGGCGTGGTGCGTGGCCTCGGGGCGCGGCGGCTGGCGGCGGCGGCGGCGATTGTGGGGCGGCGAGACTGCGTGTGCTAGAGCGGGGCGACGAATGGTGACGCAGAGCGCGAGCGAGGTAAAACGGTTGGTGACGTCCGTACATTGGCGTAGGTTACTTGCTTGAAGAGGCGCTAACGGAGAGCTAGGGTGAGACCGTACAACAAACGTTTTTCACGCGTTGTAAGAATGCGAGGAAGAATTTTTTATTTCTATCTGTTTGATTAAACGTAAAGGAATACTTATGCATCAGAAATGAGATTTTCTCTATAGGTTTGCGTTCTAAGTAATGCTTCCAGGAAACATTTTAAAGGAGATTACTTTATAAAATTTTAACTTAATCTAGCATAAACAATTGAACCTATCACTCCATTTCTATTAATTAGTCGCCTAAACGTAATGAAACCTATTCGCAATTTCCAACACATTTCGAATATGCATATGTGACGGGGTTGAACCTAAATTATTATAATGTATTCCTCACAAATCGGTTTAGAGTTGCTGTTATTTTAATATTTATTATTCCTGTTCAACACAATGTTTTACAGGGATTTTCAAAATTCAATTTTTTATGATAATATTTTTGGTCGATTCTTTGATTGTGATGTTATTAACCTTCATCGAATGGATGGAATAATGAAATAAAATTATGTATTTTTTTTTATTTTTTCCCTCAGTGTTGATTTTAAATTATTGTTTTTTAAATATTCTTAATTTTTAATGATTGGCGGTGCGTATCTTTTGGATATTTTGAAAGAAATTCGATTTTGTTCCACTTACGTCAACTGTAAGCTTCAGCTAAGGTGAAGGTGAGAGATTGGAGAATATGTTTTGTGGTTTAGTGTAGATACATTCGTCAACAGGTTTGAAACGTGTAATTCTCTGTGAATATCTGCTTTCGGAGGAAACCAATTAACTTCAATAATTGTGCTTAAAGATTTTATATTGTAATATTGGTAAGTTTATTCAAATGGTACTAGGGAAATGGCGCATCAAATGGGATAGGGCACAAATCAGAAACTAATTATTGATTCGTATATAATTATTCTTCTACTTTTTTCTTCCTCCACTACATCTTTCTTCTTTTCCTCGTTTTAGGGTTTTTTTCATTCAACCTGTTGCAAGATTGTGTTCAGCGTGTTTTTATTCATCAAAATATCTATCACTATTATTACAACAAACTATTTAAATTTCATAATTATTCATTCTTCAACGCATACGTTATCCAGTGCATTTACTAACTATATTTCTTCCAATTTTAGGTGTCTTTTCGTCCTCAGATCCCGTAGAGGCGTTATTTACAATTGCACGACCAGCGCCACGCAGTGGAGAGTTAAGAAGACAGAAATGCGGAGAGGAAGTCACGGCAACGGAAACAGATGTTAGAAGAGTGAGGGGACGGCGGGGGAGGCAGAGGACAGACGGCAGAGGCAGCAGAGTGGCTTGGGACCGGAGACGCTGGGTGGTGCTCAAAGCAGGGGCGAGGCGAGAGGCGAGGCGAGAGAGGCGAGAAGGCGCAGCGCGAGAGGCGAGAGGCGAGAGCGCGAGCGCGAGGCGAGAGGCGAGAGGCGAGAAGGCGCAGCGCGAGGCCGCAGCGCGAGGCGAGAGGCGCAGCGCGGAGGCGAGAGGCGGCAGCGCGAGGCGAGCAGGCGCGGCGAGGCGAGAGGCCGCCAGCGAGGCGAGGCGAGACGGCCCGAGGCAGAGGGCGCAGAGGCAGAGGAGAGAGCGAGGCGAGTGAAGAGGCGAAGCGGAGGAAGAAGGCCGAGGGGCGAGAGGCGGAAGCGCGAGGCGAGAGGCGCGAGCGCGAGGCAAGAGACGCAGCGCGAGCGCGAGAGGGCGCAGGGCGAGCGAGGCAGGCGAAAGCGCGAGGCGAAGAGGCGCAGGCGCGAGGCGAAGGGCGCAGCGCGAGGCGAGAGGCGCAGCGCGAGGCGACGAGGCGAGCGAGGCGAAGCGCGCAGCGAGAGGCCGCAGCGCGAAGGCGAGAGGCGAGCAGCGGCGAGGCGAGAGGCGCAGCGCGAGGCGAGAGGGCCA
>BOPP01000125.1:1705664-1754439 GCA_017312745.1 Gryllus bimaculatus | reverse complement strand
CGGCGGTGCCGAACACTGTCGGTGGCTGCGAAGCGGATCGACTGGCAGAACGGGACCTAGAGTTGGGGCAGAAGACCGCCGAGAGCTGAATGCACTGCGAAAAATACATAGCCTCGTTGAAAGAACTTGCCAGAGCCAAGTAGGTTCAGAGTTATCCTTTTTTTTTTTTTTTTGCTTAACAGAGATCCTCCAAAAGAACACCTTTCAATGCAACCATGCGTATAAGAGTGACTAATAAAGAGGACAAGTAATAATTCGAATAGAGGCCAAGGATTTTAATACATCAGATTTTTTATCAGCAATGTGACGCCCGGCTGCCCCGCCTCTGAAGCTGTTAGTGACAGGTAGCTGCTGTGAGAGTCTCCAGGTATACATTTTATCAGGAATCTCTTTTGCAGGAATTGTAAGAAATGTTCCTGACAATTAGCTAATTCGAATTTCCTCTTGCTTTTCCTCATAATCAAGATTATTAATTTCGTAAATATTGTTAATTAGTCATTAACTACCTACATTGATAATTTTGCATTCTAAATTGCACTTTTCATGGTACAAAGTCATTCAAATACATTTAGTCCAAAGAGGATATATTGCAAACTTTTTAAGTTAAATATTCATCAATTAGGTTAGTGACATTATATAATATACTCATTTATAACTACAAAATTTCAAGAACAATACAATAATATCTTGATGGCTTCCCTTAATTTCCAATGTTTTACAACAATGATTTCTTCAGATGTCTCCTTGTTTAAATGATAAATTTGGGCTCAAATAATATAGTACTCAATTATAAAATGTTTAATATAATCAATATATATTTGTTTATTCCAATGCTATAATTCTATGACATTGCCAGTTACTTTCTCTATGATTATCTAGACCTGTTGAAACCATACCGCGAAGTACTTTGTCATATGACCTGGAAACCGATGAAAGTACACTAAGCACATTCTTGACGCTAGTCTTGTTGTAAGAATTCATATAATTTGTAACTGCTAGGGAATGAAGTGCAGTTTACCCCCATGACACAGGATACTGCTGAGATCGATTTTCTGAAAACGATTTTCTACGTGCGGTTGTGCATGGTTTCCGTCCCTCCCCCCTCCACCCCACCCCCCGAGCTAGGTTCATGACGCAGGATTCCTATCAAAGGCCTGCAGCCGCTGAAAGACCTTTAGCTGTGCTCCCGGGTGTGTTCATAACAATGGAACAGACGCATTCGGTAGTATACATTATAGTGACGGTCATGAAAACGACGACAATGGACGAGAAGGCACTGCGAGCGGTAGAAGCCCCTCTGATGCCGACATCGATACGCAGCTGTGGCAAGGTGACTAGTGGCTGCGACAGCAATGATGACCGCCACGTGAACAGCCGGAATATTATCGCCGGTGCTCGTGCAACAGATATCACTGCAGCGGCTGAAAGTGCTTATGGCTGCCGGAGACGGCCCGCGGAAGTAAACAAGCAACATGCACCGCAGTGGCGAGGAAGTTGTGTTTGCGGCTTAGCTTGGTTCCGTCTTTAACTAAATTGTCATTCTACATAGAATATCCATATTTTTGTGAATGGAAACAAAGTGTTTATTTTGCATGCCCTGCGTCTTTTTAGTAAATGTAAGCACCAGTCTCAGCACCGCGTCGAGGTTGGCAAAAACAGAATAATCGTCTCGTCTGTATTAAAAAAATTATGATTTGTACCAGCTAGAAATAAACGTTCTGAAACAAAACATTATTTTATAAAAACCGCTGAATACTTTAATATGCACAGGTGCCACGGAATATATGTTACAAATTTCTAGTGCAAGTATGAAAATCACAGATGATTACATTTATCCAATAAACACATGGGAAATTTTACTCAACGAATTTACATAAATGAAACACTTTCCCTTGATTGGTAGATAACCTATCATGCGGTGGTTGGCGGGTCACGTTCTGATCGAGAGCTTTCGTGTACCGGCCACAAAACAATACATAGGGGTTTGCCTACCATTGTGTGCAAATGACTGATGCGTAACATCATTACTTAAAATTTTTCATCTGTTCATTGGCAAAAATTAACTTGAATCCCCCTACATGTTCCCGAAGTTTGTGACATTTATGTTCGTAATTTAAGTTTGCGATGGTATTGTAAATGGTTATTAAAAAGTAGTTGCAACTTGAGGGTCAGAAAAAGATGTGATTATTAATTTTGTTAAAACCGATGGTCCTTTTCATCTCGGGTTTCTCTACCTGCAATTTACTACTAAACTAGACAAGATGTACTGTGAAAGACGTCCTTACCTAGAGAACGAAGAAGGAGAATCAGAAATTTATCTTAGGAATGGATATTTAAAAACAGAAGGAAAACGATGGGGATGGTTGGCACACAATGCAAAGAGGAAACACAAATTGGACACCGACAGTCTAAAATATACGCGAAGAAAGAACAGTAATAACAAAAATAACGCGGGATGGATAGCAATCAAGAGTAGGAAAGAAAAACAGGTGAGGTAAAGGAGATAACAAAGAGTTGTCATACGGAGAGCGTATAGTTAGGTGAGTGAAATCGATGCATGTGAAAGATATGATGACAAAAGAAATAGAAAAAAAATGAAGTAAAGAAGAGGGGGCAAAGTGAACAGAACGGTTGAACAATAATGCGGACAATTCAATTAGAAATGGAACTGTGAGCAGAGTGATGGGTACCTTCGTAGTCAAGGTAAACGAATTGTTTGAAACAATTATTTGGTATGTACCTACATATAAATACCTGTTTATAGTGATTTTGTGTCTGCTACACACAGTGTACCAACCAGATAAGTTTATTTTGGCTGACAGAAAAACAGCATGAAGACTAGAGATTGGCAAAAAGGGATTTTTTATTTATGTAAAGACAATAAAAATCAATATTTTTTGGGGCAATGTAAAGAAAATTATGTGTTAAAATAAGTATGTCACATTCCTGTGTCAAGAATGTATCTAAAACATTAGTTTTTACCAAGTACACTTCCTAAATATTTGCAATAATATTTACCAACACAGGGTAACAATTATTTGTGTCCAGTTTCCCAATAGTTCAAATTATCATTTTACATCAATTCCACAATTAAATCACCTATTTCTGTAGAGAAATCTCGACTAGAAAAACATCGGGTCTGTGAGATGCAGATTACCGCCGGTGTAGGAATCAGGTGACGTACCAACGAAGGGTTAAGGGGGGGGCAGGAGTTGCCCGGGCACATGATCTTCAGGATTGGAGGAATGGAACAAATAAATTTTCGTGTTCCCTTTTCCATTTGTGTTGTAGGTTTTCGCATCAATTCGAATATAAGACGTTTCTCCTTCTTAAGACGTCTCTCCCTAATGATAATAAACACTGGAGTAAAATGTACGTTTTTCCTATACCTAAAAATCGTTTGAACCTATCTTGAACTTGAATGTTGGAAGTGAGTCCTTCCCTTTCCTAAAAAACATTGTCTCTCCCGTAGCTACGTCACTTTGAACATAAGCTCGCTAGCGGGGCTGTGGGTGAGGTAAATGGAAGCGGGAAACACGAGCGGGCGGGCGGCGGCGCGGCTGGGCGCCCCTGAGCGACGGCCGACAGGGCCTGGGCCTGGGCCTGGTTCTGGGCCGCGGGCGCGGGCGCGGGCGTGGGCGTGGGCGTGGGCTGCGGACGTGCAGGCATCGCGGCGCGCGCGTCCGGAAGCGCTTATGCGCGCGCGCAGGAAGCGGCGCCGGGGCAATCTGCTCGCGGGGCCCATTGTGCGCGCGTTGGGATGGCGCGTGACGGATAGGGCGCGCGCGCTGCAGTCGCCCGCCCGCCCGCGCGAGAGACGACACGTCGCGATGCGACGCGCCGGTACGCCGCCCATTGTGCTCGCGGATCCGCCCGCGCCCGTTCGCAACCGCTCGCCCGCTCACCCCCGCAACCGCTCGCCCGCTCCAACTCGCTCCCGGCCGCGCCCACCCACGCTCAACGTCACTCCCACACGCCCACTCACACGAGCTGCCTTCTTCTCCTGCCCTTGCCTGCCTTTAACTTGACCTCGCACGTCAACGCCAGTGCACGCCTATCCTTCCACGCCCACTCATACCCGACCACACACACACTCGCCCCCACCCCCAACGCTCCCCCACTCCTACTCACGCTCCCCATGCACACCCACGCCACCACGGCCATCCACGCCCACTCAAATCAGCCTTCATCTTCTCCTGCCCATGCGTACCTTCATCTTGTCCTCGCTCATTCGCGTCCGGCCACACCCTCCCACGCCCCACCCATCCTCGCTCCCACCCGCGCCCATTCTCGCCCACCAGCTCCCACTCAAACCCGCCCTTCAGCCCACACCTCCGTTCATATTTTCCTCGCTCGTCAACGCCTATCCTTCCACGCCCCCCTCGTACCCTCCCACGCTCGCGCACTCTCACTTCACACCTGTCGACCCCCACTCCACGCCCGTCCACACTCATCCGCGCCCGTCCACGCTCGCCTACCCTCTCCCACGACCACCCATGGCCATTCCCCCAAGCCTCCATCTGCAGCCAAGACCTCCCTCACCAACGCCCGCGCACTCGCGCAAACCCACCCAATCACCCACGCCCTACGATCCACCTCAGTCCGCCCGTCCACGCCCACTAACACCCGCTCCCCTGCCCGCCACCTCACGCCAGGTTATTTCCAACTAGTCCTCGCTTGCCTACACCGGCCCTCGCTCCCACGCTCACCCCTTCTCGTCCTCGCTCCCACCACCCTTCCGCTCCGCACCTATACGATTCTACGGGTACCCACCCAGCACGCTCGCCAAGACCCCACTCATTCCCGCTCCATTCCTGCACGTCCTCACTCGCTTCATTCCTGCTCGTCAACACCCGCCCCGTCACCCAACGCTCTGGCCCGCGCTTGCCTCCACACGCGCAACGGTTAGAGGAGGAGAACGCGGGCGAAGTAGTGGAGAGAGGAGTGTCACAACGCGGGAAAGAGGGCGAGGGCTGGGGTTGGCGGAGCTGGCGGTGAATGACACCTTCGCGCCGGAGAAGAGGAGGAGGAGGCGGGAAGGGGAAGAGGAAACGTGAGGGAACGCCGAGGGGAGGCAGGTACAAGAGAGACGGGATCCGGCAGAGAATGGAGTTAGTTGAAATTCATAGGGACGAAATGAAATGCACTAAATGAAGGAGCGCCGCGGTGGGACGGGGCCGGTGGGGGCGACGTGCGAGGACGCAGACCGAGAGGCTATTATAAGGAAGGTGGTGTCGTAGCTACGAGTTATGAAGTACCGCTGCTAAAGAGCACTTTGTAACCTCTTGTTCGAACGCTTAAACTGCCTGCTGCGCATTGTAAGTACCAGTGAATTTAAGGCAGGGAGACGTTTTCGCATCCTATTTTTAATGGAAGCCTATATTTAATGTGATGTTTTTGCGCTGACTGAAATAATAGAATGGGTTTTAACCGAGACATTTTAACTCGTTTTCAAACAAGAACATTACTCTACGTGTAAAGTAATTATTGATGAACTGAGTTCATGAAACGTAAATAATAATAGGCGTTTGGAGTCTAAAACAAGAGGCAAAATTTCATTTCTGAACCCTTTTTTTATTAGAATTTTTGTATGCAAATGTTTTATTTTACTAGAAAATAAGTAAACTAATAGTACAAGGAGAATAAAATAATTATACTTATTCAATAAATAAATACAATTAGTTTTATGTTGAAGAATTTACAGGGTTGCCAAATGGTTTGAATAGCCTCTTTCCCAAATGTTAGGAATCAATTTCCCAAATTGCTCACTTGAAAAAGCAGAAAAATCAAGAATTTATCACATTTATGGATATAAAATGGTTTATTACGCAGGACGTTGGTGTCACAAAATTCTCAGGGGGCCAAGACCCCCTGCTCTCTCCCCCCGTGCGCATGCCTATCATAATAATGAATACGTAAACAATTTAATGATTTTTTTTCAAATTTCCTTTCTCGAAATTAATCATTTTATTCGAGCACTTACGAAACGTTTTATGAAGTTGCACACTTGATACTAGTCATAAACTATTCATGTAGCTAAAATAATTTAATTAATTAACTGAAAAGATGATAAAACTGTTTCATTTCTGTAAACGTACGCGTGCGATCAATTAAATGTGTTGATTATCCTTATTACTATGCTAAACAACATATAAATTAGAGTTAATAATAACAGTGTACAATTATTTGAACAGAATCTACTTTTCGAAAGACCACAGTTGCTCGGGAACGTAACATATTGAAACAATATTCTTCTATAACTATGATATTAACGTCTGTTTTAATAAACATCTTTTAACGGGGAACTTTAATCGTGGCAGGGCGCGTATTTTAGTGAACAAGCCATGCTATTCATTTCAGTCCCGCGCAGTAGGTAGAGCGAGAGATATTTACGACCATCTCTACGCGTCACTCCACACACGGAGCTGTAACAATTCATAGCTGTCACCGATTAAACGGTTAACGTGAGTTACACCTGTCATGTAATTACCCCGATACTGTTTTAATTAGGCGATTATTAGCAATGCCACATTCATTATTGATCGAAATCATAATGTCGTAATAATTTTAGTTGTATTTTCGTTAATAAATAACCATCTATAAATCAAATTTCCACTAATTCGTTTCTTATGAGTCATCACTCGTTAATAAAGAAACCTTAAGCTATGTCAGCCATTTTGTTATGACTCAATATGTGTATGTTACTACCATTTTTAAAACGTGTTGACATCATGACTGTCAATTACAGTTCACAATATAAATCTTTCAATTAAATCAGCACTGAAAAATTGTAAAATACCCATCGTTAAAGGAGCATGTCATTTCCCAAAATTTGAAACCGAAATAATAAAACTCTTCCAACAATACAAAGCTCTTCTGATATTAATAACGCAAATCGTAATCCGTGGAAACACATCACGAGATAATTTTCCTCGTGTCAGCGAGAAGTTCTGTCGAAAATGATACCACGACTTCGGGAACTTCCCATAAAACACGTCCGATGCGTTCTCACCACTCTCAGTTGATGGTGACGCATTTAACGGCACACGCCGCTATATCCGTCAATTTATAGATTAAAACTAATTTATCGATTCGAATCAATGTGTCTGCAGCGTGTATAAAGCACCTACCCGAGCGCTGGTGATAGTGCGATGGAAAAGATAGGAGTCACGCGGAATATACTGTGGCGTTTAAGCCCGATATATCAGTCGGCGAGCGCGGTCACGTCGCCATTTTCGTGCGCGGCGCTTCGACACGAAGAGTTGAAATTGTGTCCGACATCAAAGGCCCCTGCGGCAGGCGGGAGAGCCATGCGCCAGCCGGCCGTTCCGCACGTGTGACGTAGCACAAGCGCGCCAGGGACAGTTGCCGGCAACTCGCAAGTCGCATGCACAAAGTGAATGAACGACCGCGGTGCGGCAGAATGCTGTCGCGAGGAGGTTTTCGTCTCGTTCACAAGGATGCATTCCAGCCGTTCTGGCTTTGATTGTCTGAATTATTCTAATAAAGGGTGTTTCATTATTTAAAAAGAGTGAGTGTTCTGCATGAAATTACAGCAATGAGTTTTTAGGATAGCAGATGTTGATCTATAGGAATTCTTTATACGTTGCAGACTATTCTCAAATGAAAAAAACAGATACACGGAGAAGAAGAAGAAGAAGAAGAAGAAGAAGAAGAAGAAGAAACAGTTCTGTTCTCGACATAGATCATGGATGAGAAATTCTAAAAAAATCATTAGATGCATTTATAAATTAGTTCTCAAAATGGAAAATAAAAAAAACCCTGCTAAATCACAACTCAAAACATTTAGTCTAATAAGACATAATTGTCCAAAACACTAACTATTAAAAATGTAAACTTAAAATGGAACAAAAAAGTTGAACCAAAAGATCAACTCAAAAGATCAACAGTGCGGTATTTAGGCGTACTACTACATCAATAACTCATATGGCACTATCATATAAACGAAATAGCCAATAAAACAGGTGAAAAAAGCAAAACTATATCTACTCATAAATATCCACTTTAGACTAAGCTTAGAATGCGGGATAACTTATTGAAATCCGTTATTAGACTATCTCTTACTTATGCATCCCCTATCTGGTATGCAGCAGCCAAATATAAAGTTTATACAAAAGATTTTACAAAATAAAGTTTAAAACGTATCACGAAAGCCTCTTTCTACGTTTCAAATAAGCAAATCAGAAATAGATTATCTGAAAAGAAATTTTAGACTTAATAAAAGATGGTTGTGCAAAAACTTCAGTCTAGGTTTGTCTGCAGAAAATATAAAAATTAATTCGAGGTACCCAAAGGACAAACTACGACCAGCAAGATACAATGTTCATTAACCTTACCAATTACAAAATTACAGTATATTTAACATTCAAGCATACCATTAAATAATATATTTTTACAATAATTATTTATACATATACAAATCAAAAGTTATAAAATTCTTAATTCAAACAAATCTACAAAAAATAAGAGGGAGTTTTGAGTATAATGAGCTCCCCACTTGCTTAAGCCCCATCCCAGTTGTTGTAAAACTGGATTGCAAAACTCAGTAAAATCTGTTAAATTTACCAGATAGTAAATGAAATATTAAAAAAGAAAAGGAATTTTTATAAATTCCTCTTAAAATATCGAAATATGACTACATTAATCACGCACTGTTCAATTTGAATTCTTCAAAACGCAAAAAACAAATGCATACAACTCGCACCTAGTCTGCCAACAAACGTGTTAATGTTGGGCATGTAAGGGTAATTGTGGGAGCTGGAACCAGAATGGGGAAGAAAATATCAAGCGTGGTCAGTGGACCGAGAGCGTATAGTTAGGTGAGTGAAATCTATGCATGTGAAAGATACGGGGACAAAAGAAATAGAAAAAAAATAAAGTAAAGAGGAGGGGGCAAAGTGAACAGAACGGTTGAATAATAATGCGAACAATTCAATTAGAAATGGAACTGTGAGCAGTGTGATGGATCAACAGAACAGAGAAGACGTCAGTACAGTGTTCTCTTGGAAGCGGAGAGGCACAATGACACGAGTATTCGAAGGGCAAAAAGAAACCGTGGCCAGGCGGAGAGGATTGGTACCCTGGGTCTATGGAACCCACCACCATTATTATTTATGATTTTTTGTGTGCTAACGGCATTTTACGTCCTTTATCTGTTTGGTACCTTCGTAGTCAAGGTAAACGAGTTGTTTGAGAAAATTGGGAAAAAGGAAATTGGCCCGGTATTCTCCTGGTGACATCGGGGAAACCACTACCTTACCGATGAGAGCGGCCGGCCGCAAGAATCCCCTATTGGCTGATTCCGATCCAACCAGTTGCCAGTGTAAAAAAATTGGCTTCGTCAGAACTCTGACACAAATAACTCCCGATCAACGATGCTAGAGAGGCATCGGTGGAGCTTCAGCTGCTGCGCAATCGCAACCGGGCGTAACAAAGAAGCAAGTGTGTGGGAGGGGTGACTTACGTCCACGTGGATGCCGGGCAGCGCGAAGACGCGCGTGGGCGGCGACTCCTTGGGCACGTAGCGGTAGAACTCCTGGTCGCCGCGGTACCACTTGATGGAGTAGAGCGCCGCCTCCTCCAGGTCGTAGTCGCACGCCAGCTTGACGGCGTGGCCCGAGCGCACGGCCTCGGGCACCCACAGCCGCACCTCGCGCAGCGCCGTCGCGCACCCTGCGGCACACCGCACACCCCAGCTCAGCCTCGCTCATAGCCTCGCTCATAGCCTCGCTCACAGTCTCGCTCACAGTCTCGCTCACAGTCTCGCTCACAGTCTCGCTCACAGTCTCGCTCAGCCCCGTCTCCCTGACCCTCTCTCTCTCCCTTCCTCAGCCTCGCACACTCTTACTCGGTCTCGTTCAGCATCCCTCACCCTCGTTCAGACTCGTTTCGCCCTGCCCCCCCTCACCCTTACTCAGCCTTGCTCAGCCTCGCTTAGTCTCGCTTATCCTCGCGTCGTTCAACAATACTCAGTCCTGCACAGCGTCAGCTTCGCTTAAACCCTCTCTCAGCCTTGCCTCGCTGAGCGGGCCCCTCTCTTACTCAGCCTCACCCTTACTCTAGCTAAGTCTCCCTCACTCAGTCTCGTTAAGCCTCGCTCACCCTCGCTCAGTCTTACCTTGCTCAGCTTCTCTGACCCTTACTCATCCTTGACGAGACTCGCTCACCCGGCCTCGGCTCACTCAACCTCATTCAGCCTAGGTCAGTCTCGCGCGCAACGCTAACGGCTGCGCGCAAGAAGATGTCAGTAAACCACACCAGTAGGTTTAAATCTAAGTCAAAGCACAAATTTATCCCAATGAGCTTTACTCCAGGACTTCCTGTTATACAGACAGACGCTGACAGTGACGCTAACTCGGTCGCTCAGATCGCCAAGAACTTGGTGAACCACAGCAAGAGCCCACTAGCACAATGTCTTTGAATTTATAACTCCACATTTTCAGGCTATTTGACGCATCGCAAAGTGTCCAATTTCATAGCAAGGCTCTATTATCCGA
This sequence comes from Gryllus bimaculatus, assembly GCA_017312745.1. Lineage (NCBI taxonomy): Eukaryota > Metazoa > Arthropoda > Insecta > Orthoptera > Gryllidae > Gryllus > Gryllus bimaculatus. The sequence continues at coordinate 1,743,922 of BOPP01000125.1, read as the reverse complement.
ATAATATTTCTGTCTACTTGACAGCTGGGGTGGGGGTACAACGATGTTACCACTTACTCCAGAGGTAGATATGTGGTCGTGTGGTAGTTCTTGCATCAGATAGCAAGAAACGAACTGCAATAAGATAATACAACTAAACGACACACAACCGCACACACGATGCATAACCAAAGAAGTAATGGCGCTCTTAAACTTACTGTTGCTTCGCGCTATGAAATTTGATGTTTTTCTAAATACGCTTCAGCAACTGTACAGTGACATCACAATTTGAAGCCTTTGCTTGGATAACGGAAATCCCTCTCCCCTGTCACTCGGGAGCTGTCAAGTAGACAGAAGTATTCGTCGTAGCACATTCGAGAAATTATTTCTCTGAAGTTTTAATTAGCTTTCCGAGACTAAAATGTACTGTGCGAATGTTGTTTGTTTCGTAATAATATTCGAAATTAGGTCCTGCAATTTGTTTCAGTAAATTTGATTCATCTCGTGAGAACTACATCATAAACTTTGAGTGTAGGGCGCTCATTCTGATTATTGACGACTTCCGACAGAATTTGTGTTTTATATTTATATGTTGTGAGGTAAACCCCCAATTTTAGGTCTGCATTCTACATTAACTTTTACATTCAATGTCAATTTTTTTAGATTTCTTTTTAACAACGTGGTCGAATAGCGACCCCTGTGATTGTTTTAATTATATGGGGAGTTTTAGGAAGAACATGTAAGGAAATAACACGCACACAAACATCCATGCTTCAGGCAGGATTCGAAACCACCACGTTCGAACCGAGACAGCTACAGCAGCCCAGTCTCAACGACCTCGGTCATACATTAACTTTGTTATATATTTCGAACCGTAATATATTTTTTTCTTAAATTCCTATCATGTTACGAACAATGAATTATATTGACAGCTACATGCACGCCCATCACATAAAAATCAAAGTTGAACTATTATACATTTCAAATTTTATGAACATTAAATTTGGATATCATCTGAAAAAGATTCCAGATCTAAAGATCGAAATGTGAATGTGTGCAGAAGCGATTTTATCATATCCTTGTTTACTATTGTCTGAAAACCGTCGTTCAACATTCGTTAAAACATGTCCAGCAGGTCAGCACTGTTTTCCGGCAAGCATCTCAAAACAAACACAATTTTATCACACAATACCCAACACCAGCAACGAGTCAAACTCCGTACAAAGGATAAATATATATTAGATTATAATTGCATTCACAGCACAATCTGTGAAGTTCTCCACGGTATTTCATCCCACTAAAAACAACCATAAACCCTTCCGCGAGAGCATCCCGCGGCACGCGAAGTGGGGTAATGTCCAGAACGACACTAGCGCCGCCATTCACCCTGGCGAATGAGACGCGCGTAATCGCCGGCGGCGCTCGCCAACGGTCGTCTTGTGTGTGTGTGTGTGTGTGTGTGTGTGTGTGTGTGTGTGTGTGTGTGTGTTCGGGGTCGCTGGCGCACGCCGCCGCCAGGCCAGCCAGCTGCCCTCGCCGTCGCCGCGACCGTTGGCGACGGCGTCCGCGGAGCACTCGCCTTGCATACCATTATGACCCAGGAGTTGCCCGTCGTCGATGTAGGCCAACGAACAACGGATAACCCACTACGAGCGAGTTAAGGGCTTCCAAACCGTTTGATGATGGTGTCGTTCCGAAGACTCAAATCAATACGGAGTGATCGTGTTCGGAAACATAATTGTGTTTTATCTATTGCAAAGCTGATGGTTCAGAACAAACTGAAAAAAGTAACCAGACATTGCAACAATAATAATAACTATTATTGCAATAATAATTATTATAATTATAATAATTATTAATAGTAGTGGTATTAGTTTATTCATTTATTGATATACAATATTGACATATTTTTCTTTATTCTCTTTTTTCCCCACATATCGAGAAGTGTTCGGTCCTTGACCCGTATTTTAAGGTCCTGCTCCGGCATTCGCCAGGAAGTTATCCGGGAAACCTTTGATCAGAGCTGTCAATCTACAAAGTCGATTGCGGCAGGCGTCATGATCTCACCAATGTTTTAACTCGAGTACATTTCTGCGGCGGACTGCGAAGATTGAATCGGCGACTTCCCAAATAAATTGTACACTCCGGTACTTACGCAAGCCATCATCGGTGTTCCTATAAGTATTATTAGTATTATTAAATTATCAATTCTAAAACACGATTTTAAAATGAAATTAATGAAACATTTAGTTCCAATACCCTGCATTTCACACTGTGAATTGTTACTTTTCAAAACATGAATGTATGTATGTAGAACGTATTTGGTATTATAGGGTCAGATTAATTCCACTTCTGACAGCTAGGGAATTTCACAGATCTGGTCCTGCTTTTATTATTATTGTTACTATTATTATTATTATTATTTATTATTATTATTGTTACTATTATTATTTATTATTTATTACTCGCGGTTGAGATTAAGTGAGACAGGTAGAAAATGATGAAATCCACCACGGAATTTACCACCACGGAATTTATGATGAAATCCCTTCACCGTATCTAGCATGCTTGGGCTGCCTGACTTTCTTTCATCATACAGCTCTAGAAACAGACGATTGAATGTAAACAGTACTATTTTTGCCCCTACCAGGAATTGTATCATGGAAAGCTAGGATGCTATCCCTGAGCTACCAGAAGAGCTTTAAATTATGAAACAAGTCTAAAAGCTCGTCGCTTGTTTGGGGAAATACAGGCGAAAATACCGTAGAAATGTACTCAGCATGAATATTATAAATGTTTAACCAAATACTGCTTCTTCCCATTTTACAAGAATAATATCAGCATTCATCAAAAGATGTTGTCAGAAAGATGACAATCTGAAAAACAAACCCAGAGTTCCATTTTGTGGAAAGTTGCTTTCGAGGTTAGCTGGGCCATTGGGGAAACCACCTTATATCTTGGCGGCCGCTCCGAACCGCCGGCGAAATATTTCACGCGGCGCGCAACACACCCTCTTTTTTTCGTTCGGGCCTCTGCTCGTCTCTGTGGAGCGCGGCGGCGGCTGCTGGAAGGGGATTGAGGGAGGAAGAGGTGAAGAGGGGGGAGGAGAGAGAATCTCCGCGAGTGGCGCAGCCGCCAGTTCGTTAGCACGCGGTTTTCCGCGAGAGCTAATTCCCGGGCGAGCTGACCTTTCCGCCAACGCGAGCCCGCCCGCGCCGCCCACCAACGCCCACGCCCCCGCCCTCATCCTCTCTGTCCACACCCCTCCCCGCCTCACCAGTCAGAGCCACGCCTATTACGGATCTCCCAAACCTCTCTCTTCTCGTCCTACACACTCCATTTGCTCTCCGCCCGAACGCCGACCCGCTGTCCTCTGCGCTCGCTTCCCCGTCCTCATACCCTTCACGCCCTCAACAGTCTACCACCAAAAGCGGTTCGCATACTACTCCCTCCCCTCCGACTACCCGCCGCACACGCTCTCCTCGTCCTATGACGCCCCCCCCACTCTAAATGCGCCCCCTCCCACGCCCCAGCGTCCATCATCGTCCCTGTTCACATCGACCCCTTCTCACGGGCTGCGCCAATACGTTCCCCATCCCCTCTGTTTTCTCGTACACACAAAGCCGTCCCAATCCATACCTCCCTACCAAGTTCCTTTCCGTTCACGATCCCGCTCTCAGCGATCAATGTCATCCCCGGCTCCGTCAACGCTCGTACCTCCCTACACACCCCCACATACACACACGCAACCTTCTTGCTGACCGCCACACGCACCCTTCTTGCTAACCTACCCATCTATCATGCTGGCATCCTCCCGCTCTGCATCTTCACAACCCTCACACCCGTCCTGTCACACAACCTCCGCTCACCGCACTCTCCGCCTATGTACAGATATCATATACGCCCCGAGACTAAGAAAACACAGATATACACATACGCATACGCATACAACGCATAGACACATACAAACACACAAATGGACTCCACACATATTAATAAACTCCACAAGCACGGTCTCCTTATATAGACGCCATAAGTACAGAGATACCATAAACGCATAGACACCGTAAACACACAGGCACCATGCAAAATCCACACAATATAGACACAACACACGTTCTCTGATCACATACTCATTTGCTACTCATATGGTTACGTACACACACACACACACATACACACACACACACACACACACACACATATATATATATATATATATATATATATATATATATATATATATACATACACTCTCATACATAAATACATACGTACACATAAACAACGTGCACATAAACCCCGTCTACTCACAATTGTTCCAAAAGATGATCTCCCTCGTGTTCCATCGTTTATCTTCGTCATCTTTCCTACTCTTATCCCCTTTATGCTCGGGTATTTCGCCGCCCGTCTAGACTCAATTCTCATCGCGTTCCTCAATTTAATATACCCCCTTTCGTTGACTTTCTTATGCCATGTTTGTTCTTCTCAATCACTTTCCTCCTTTCTGTCTCTTCTTATTCCGCTGTTACTTCATCTGAATTCTCGACTCGTCCCATTACTTCTCGCTTCATTTAAGCTTCTTCCCAAACATTCATTTTCTCACCAAAGCCCCCCCCCCTCTCCCTAGAACATGCATTATCTCATCACTCAACGCAACTCCATATCCGTCTCCTCTGTCACTCCGTTAGTTGTCTCCGTAGCTCACGCAATCCACCTGCAGTCTCGCGGTGCAATCAGGAAGGCGCCCGCCCCTCCCCCTCCCCCTTCCTGCCAGCGTTGTCCCATCCGGTCGCACCTGGGCTCCGCCCGTTTCCACTCGTGATCGACGATTGCAGGCTGCGATGTCGCTAGACCGCCCTGCGTCGGAATCACGCTTCGCCATTCAGCAGTCCGGGCAGTAAAAGACAGGAGAATAAACTCCTCGTTTTATAGTATTAGTCCTCATATTTTTTGTAATTTCGCCTTAAAAGTACAATTAATTGTTTCGTAACATTCTTCTAATATGAAGAAAATAACAAAGACTTAATTTTCTAGCACTGAAATTACACTTTTAAAGCGTTGTAATCGATCAGTAATTTATTTTTATCACTAAAATAATTACTTAACACATTTGTAATGTCACAGCTATACATTTTATTTTCACTTAGTTTAATTCTAGCATTCTAGCGATCTTCTTCAGAAGTTGGATAAAAGTGTCTTCAGTCAATTGGAGTTACTAAAGGTTTTCTTTGAGCACATGTGGATAATATTAATGTTTAATAATAATTCGTCTATGAGTGACGAGCACGATAGCTAACATCCAACGAAAATCGAAACTCTAAATTTCCAGTATACCATGTTTATCCTAATAAACTATCCTAATAGACTAAAAGGTAAGATATCCTTATTTTGGTCATATTTTCTAACATTAAAATAATTAAAGTTATATTGTCCTACAAGTGTTATTGTAAGTGTTGCCATCCTTACTTCATCGTATAGAAAATAGTTATATCAATGAAGACAATTTAGTTAAATGTTTGCTGTCGTTTTGGAGCTTGCACCGTGGAGTAAACAATTATTTTGTTGCCCAGATTTATATTAATTTTTTTTTAAATAAACACGGTCATTTTTTGCTAAATAAACAGGAGTGTTACTATGCTATTCAGATGAGTCAAATAATTATTTTTTACTTAAAATAAAAAATCGCTATAAAACTATAAACACTATCATATGCCCTTAAACACGTTTGCTGGCGTCCTAGTCTGGTCTATTTATCCTTTCATCCTTCACTAAGACAATACAAACATTGAAGCAACTATTACACTATCTGCACGACATTTCTTTATCTATTTATAACTAAAGAGGACAATTCTTTTCGAGCATAGAGGCAGAGGTAGTGACTAAGCCACGACGTTCTCATCACCAATTTCTACACACTTTTAATAAACACGTCTTTACATTCTCAATTTAAAATCATTATTCAGGTTATTAACTCTTTGTACGAATTTTATATACACAGGAGTTGCTAGTATGTAGTTGCGAGTCCGCAATTGAAGTTTATTAAACAGATAGGTCTTACGTTCGAATATCTATGGGGCAGTATTTTTGACATGAACCTCAAAGCTGAATCATACGCTTGTATGGCAATAATACACGATAGTAAAATAAGCACCCCACTCTGTTGAAATATGAACAATTTCATATTGTAATTATGAGCTAATTAAAGGCTAATTTCAAACACAAAATATGTGTACCATAACAGACCAACAGAAAATTATAATTAAACAGTGGGGATGCTAACTTGACACAATGTCGTACGTTGATGAAAACTCATTACCACATATTTTTTAACTAACTGAAAGCTCTTTATACGTGAATCCTCATATTTCAATCAGAACACTCAGACCAATAGGCTCGAAAGTGCCCTGCCTTCCCCGGCACTAAGCAAGTCTCTCTAGGATGTGTGTTTCCGGGGAAGCGTGTTTCAAGGGAAAAGTGCGGGGAATAATTGTATCTTCAAAATCACTTCTTTAGGATAACGCATAGCGCCCAAAATGCCGCGTACTTCTTATGAAGTGAAAAAAATAAACATCTACTAAACAATGTTTCGTTACAACCCCTCAAAATCTAAAATTACCTTTATTGAATTGATTGTTGATTAATTTAAATAATTATTTAAACGGAATAATAGAACCATTCAGGTGATAAAGTCATTAAACCCCATGAGGGATGATCAATTGTTCTCGCAAATTTTCTTCATACACGAGCTCCCTAGGTCCTTGCTCAGCTCTGAATAGTATGGCCCTTTGTAATCTTCAAGTCCGACTCAGCACCTACCAATTCTGACATATCTATTCAACGTTGGCATAATACAATTCTGCCAACATCCAACTAGCACTTCTAAAATAATCTTAGTATTTCTCGCTACATGCTGAGGCTGGGTAATTTCATATAAAAAGTTGGTTCACCTCTTCAAGTCGTGACGTAGCCAGTCCCTCCTCTTCCCGCACCCCTGCTGTGGAATATCAAGAAAAGTTGCGCGAATAGCAAAGAGTAGATGATAGCGGCAATGACGAGGTGAATGGTGATGGAGAAATGGTGAAATGAAGGAACGAAGAAACGGAATAACATCGAGAAAACCTACCAAGCGTTCATTTTACCCAACACATGAATGGGTCGGGGATCGAACCCGCGTCCCAGCAGTGAAAGACGAATATGCTAGTCGTTATTTCACGAGCCCAGATTCAAATAGAGCCCATTTAACACATGCACTCACGTACTATAGGTTCACTGCGTACTAATTTGCTGTAAAATCAGAAGCCGTTCTCGCAACTTCCCACTTCCTACGACCACACCAGTAGAGATGAGAGCGCCCGATCCACTCCCAGGGGCTCACCTGCTCGGTCCACTTTCCCCGCAGGGCGTTCCGCACCTCTCTCACCCCCTCCCCCTCCCGGGGCCCCTCACTCCCGCCGCCCACCGCCCGCCCGCCGCACTCCAGTAGTCTGCGTCGGCGCCGCCCGACGGGTAAACGATTTATGGGCCGCTCCCTGGCCCCCAGCACCGCAACTTCGGCGACTGCCTCCCCCACCCCTCCCCCACTACATACCCCATCCACCAGCTCTAACATCCACCGCCTCCGTTGCAGCCGCGGCCATTCCGCGATAACGCCGGGTATTGAATTCGTTATGAATGTTTATGAAATGCTAATTGATAAATGTGCTATTTTCAATATTGCGGAACCAATACTAACGACTCCATTTCCGCCAGAGGTAGTAGATTGAAATTCCGTTGATCTCCAAGGTCTTTTAATTCGTAATTCAAATAGCTGAATACGTGCGATCTTGAGGGAATTTTGAGGTTTTCTGTGAGTCACTTTAATTACACTCTTTTCCAGCTTCATGACACGGGGTAGTTTCTTTACCGTCTTTATCGTACGCGGGCGTATTTCTTTTCAAAAGGACGGCATGCTCGTTAATTATCTAATAAATTATGTAGTTTTGTGTAGTAATTTTGCGTGGTAAACACTACTTACTATTAAAAAAGCACTCTGAATTCATTTACTAAGCGCAAACTAGCCGGAAATTTGCACTTTTGGACTATTAATCTTCAAGGAGAATATGAGACCTCAGTAAAATCTCAGAATTATGTTTTAATTATCTTCTGAATTATCCCGAAACACAACACCGGTCACGAGAGTTTACTACATACTCGTACGTATTAATATGAAGTTGTCCATCCCCTACCTAGAATTTCCGAATGTTCTGATTAGCTGTTTGATGACTGAATGATAAAATTTAGACGTTTCCCAATAATGTACTCAATGTATATGATTCCGCTCCAACGTGCCGATATCTTTTACAGCGTTGATTCTAAGAAATAAGAGTACTGAATAATTGCACGTGGAACGCCCTAATGACCTCGAGTAGACAGAAAAGCTCGGTGGCAATATTGATGACACCCCTGCAGAGTCCACGTGGTCCTCAGACGCCACGCCCCCCATGTCCGACGGGGGTGTATTTTAGTTACATAGGGCAAATTCAACCCCTGTCTGGAGGACAATTCTAGCGGACGGATATTCTGATCAGTAGTTTTCTGTAAATTTTCATATCATGACCAGTCGAATACTGAAGAGTGTTCTTACAGACGAGCTACTGACCGCGCGCGATTTTTCCTTCCCAATCCTTATCATCCTTTCATCTTTGAAGTGACAAGTGATGAGGGGACAAGTCAAATAATTTTAGTTTATCTCGTCGATATATTCAAAAACTTAATATGATTTTTGATAATTAAAGATTTCATTATTTTCTGCAGAGACAGAAAGAACACATATTCGGTAATAATCTCCTATTGCGAAATTTTAAGGTAGATTTACAGTTATCTGGTCCTAATGCAACGTCTTGCTATTTTCAAATAGTTAATGATTCCCCATACAATCAATGTTAAATGCACTAATGCACACTAGGGTATCACTGAAATCTGCAAAAGCTACACAATAATAAAATACATGTCTTTGTATCCATGAAACACACACATCTAAACCTGTAATAAATCTAATTCATTCAATTTCATTTCCAAAACGCTAGTTTTGTTTATCTTCTATGTATTTGTATCAAAGGCAATTATTTTTACAGATGCAATTTCTAAAATATGTCATTGAACAATTCATGAATGGGAATTAATTTGAAACCATCCAAATGAAAGTATTTAGAATTGCTACGTGTTTATCGATATGAATAGCAAACAATACTTTTCCTTTACTTTTCTAGTCAGAGTAATAATAGTATTCAAATCCGTATGAATATCCGAGAAACATGATATCACACACATAAATGTACCTCAAATCTTAGGTACATCACTATTACTATATTTCATTGTACTATATTAGAGCAGAAACCAACTCCAAAATTTGTGAAAGATGCACACTTGTGCCTGAAGGGAGCAAAAGGAAATTTCACCAAAGAGACTAACATTTTCGGTATATAATAAGAACGTATAAAAACCCATTAACGACAGAAAGATTATAAATCTGATGAGTAATGTTTATTCCAGTAATCAAATGGAAACTTGTTTAACAGCAAAATTATCAATTATAACGCAATCATTTGCGTGCAATTAATTTTAAAAGTTATCTAACCATAACAAAGGCCGTGTCTGTAGAAATTTGGAGTATTCAGAAATTACGAGATAGAAATATGTGACAGAGGTGGATGAAAAGCTGCACAAGAGAAATATAAGGCCATAAAGTCTCCTTTCTAAGAAAAGAGAGATTTTAATAGTAATAATATTTCTTGAGTTCATACAAGTTTTATGTGTGTTGCCATTGTTCACGTTTTCTCATATTTAATAAATAATATTTTAAGATTGTTTCATATGTTAAGAAGAATAACTTACTTGAAAACACTCAATAATAATCGATTTAACAAATGATTGTGTTGAGACAGAAGTAAAAATAACTTCAGTATTTTATACAATCTGAGTACACGCAACATGTCTTTATGACCAAACCAAACCGATTTAACTTTTGTGCGATAACATCGCGGAAAAACATTATTTAAGTAAATGATAACTCAATTATATCGTTAAGGCATTCGAAAAGCTACATAGTTTAAAAACTTTGGAGGTTAATAATTGATAATTTTGCTTTAATTCTTCACGTTTTGTGAACTAATAAATTGAAAACATATTATAAGAGTTAGCGTTAATCATCTGAAACTTTCATGCTTGACAAGAATCAGTCACGCAAGTTAAGTAATAAGTGATTTCTTTCCCATTAGACTTTAAGATACAAGAACAAGAATCCCGAAAAAAAATGGCGAACGAAAACAGTGAGGAGGGCATTGTGAGCGATAGTAGGAGGGGTCGGAGGAGGTAGGGGAGGGGAGCGCTGATCGGCGGGAGGGAGAGAGAAGGGGAGGGAGGTCGTTCGAGGCGCCGCGGGTGGGCGAGGCGACGTGGGGTGGCAGACAAGCCATGTCTCACCGCCCCGTAACGCGACGGCGCAGCGGGTACAACAAGGATGGGCCCGCTGCACAAGTCCCTCCCGCTGTCCCCTCTAAACTCCCATCGCTGCTTTCGTTGTCACCCTGTTCTTCTGTTTTCGTCGAGGTTTGCTCAATCCCTGCCATCTGGTTGAAATAGTACTTCCGCAGAGTTTATCGTTTTACAGGCGATGTCTTCGTTAACGACTCCAGCACTACGTTGTCTTCCTCCTAACACTCCCTTCCGTGATTCACGCAACTTCACTCTTTCAGCTCTATTTACGTTAGTTTTCTACATTCTTATTTTTTTCAATTTTTGCTAGTGTTGTGTTATGAGCTTCCGTACCATTTCAATTCTATTTCATGTATCTTACACTTTCGACTCCTCTGGCTTTCACATTTTCACTTTTCCTTTCTCTTGTATTATCATCCCTTCCTCTTTTCTCTCACATGCTGTCTCAATTACTTTCTCTCTTGAAGTATCTTCATAGCCCTATTCAACAGTTATAAAATGGATCCTTCCGTCAACTTCATGTAACTAATAAACGATTCATCAATAATATCCTATCAACGTAACTCTGTGTCCCCCAAATATACTATTTTTTTTTTACTTTTTATCTTCTTTGTTCCTATTAACCTACATACGTAGCCACCTCTGCGCCCTGCTCCCAAAGAGCTGCCTGCCACCGATCGATTCCATACTTGAGCTATCTCTTCCAGAACGCCAGGCTTCGTTTCCATTCCTCTCCAGCTGCAGAGCACATACTTTAGCCAACCCCATCGAACCACCAGGCTGCGCCACCCTCTCTCAATCATCCCCCTCTTCAGTCCCCTCTGCCACCGCTGCATCGCATCAGCCATTGCGGCCGCCTCCATCGCCGCCGCCGCTCTACGGTTCGACATCCAACAGCCACCTCCACTCCCGGCCTCCGCCCTTAGCCACCGTTTCCGACCTTCGTCACCATCTGCAACTAGTGACTGCCGTCTTCGTCCTCCACCAAAAGCGACCACCCCCAGCTCTCCTCGCCGCTGCCTTCGTCCTTGTCTTGAGACATTTCCCCGCTCCGCCACGCCATGGCGCCATCTCTGTCCCAGGCATCATCCCGACAGCTCCCGCATCGAGTTACCAGCCCAGTCACCGTCTCCAAGGCACTGCCCCATAGTCACCGCCACCGAGATTCAACCCCCTCCCCTGTCACGGCATCGCCCGCAGAAATCAATCCGTCACCGCGCTCAACCATCGCCATTTCCACTGCCTGAAACACCGCTCTCGCGGCCGCCCCCGTTCCCGCCCAAGCCACCACTCCCGCCCTCGCCTCCAGCCCCCGCCCCCAGCCCCTGCGGCCCCGCGCCACCGCAGAGTGCGGCGAACGAGCTGCCTCTGAAGGGGATCCACCTTTATCCCGCGCGCCGCGCGCTGTATATTTATCAGATGCCGCTGGGGAAGATAAAAGGTCCCGGCCTCCCCGCCCCCCTCCCCCGCCGCCGCTATCTCCTCTCTCTCACCCCCCAAATAAAGTGGATTGAAGTTTCCGGGGCTGGAGCTCCGACGGCAGCGGCGGCGACGGCTTATGGGCAGACGCCAGGGCTCGATAAAATCAGCTAACATTTCTATTTCCGTGTTTGTTTGTCTCTCCGCCGTCATTTGTGAACTTTCCTCCGTCGGGAGGCCGCGAGGAGAAGGGTCGTTCCGCCTGGAAGAGGAGTTTCCGATGCCATCGATATGAGGGCGCGGCCCGCGGGCGCCGGGGCGGAGCGCAGAGAGTCAGCAATTTTGTATCGGATGCATCGAGGCACCGGCGACGTTTGCCCTGCCGCGCAGCTGTCAGGCGGCTGCGCGTCGGTTGGCGGCCGCGGAGATTCGGCGGGCGGCCGGCCTGGTGAAGCTGGAGAGAGCGGGATGCGAGAGTGTGGGGAGAGCAGGTGAAGGTGCATGGAGAGTGATGGAAGTAACTGGAGAGGGCGAGGGAAGTCGGAGAGGACAGAATGGAAGGGCCGGAGAGAGCAACTAAAGAATCAGTTGAGAGCGTGGGGTGAAGCGGATAAATGCAGGAGAGGACTCAGTGAAAAGAGAGGGTGAAGCGAATGGTGTAGGGTGGGAGTGGGTGAAAATGGCGGTGCGATGCCAGAAGGATCATGAGAGGGAAGTGAGTGAAGAGGGAAGGTGAAGTCGGAGAGGGTAGAAGTGACTAGAAAAAAACGGAGGAGACGGTAGATAATAATCAGTGGAGACTACGAGTAAAGCTACAGACTACAGGATGGAAGTGAGTGGAGAGAGGAGATGAAGCCAAAGAGGTCAGGAGAGAAGTAAAACCACGGGGAGTCTGGAGAAACCATGATAGACGTCAGTGGGAGGCGAGAGAGAAGAAAATGGAGAGGATGGAGCCGAGGAGGAAAAGGATGGAATTGAGGTGAGAGGGTGGGTGAAGCCAGAGAGAGCAGTGTGTTAGTGAGGGCAGAAGGTGGGCAAAACCAAAGAAGGCAGCAAAAGTGAGCGAGACCGGAGAAAAGAATGAGGGCGAGGGAGAGGAAACTCTGAGATCGCGAGTGGAATGGGAGCAGATACGAAGTGATGGAGCAGAGACGGATCGCATAGTTGGGTGAGGAGGAGGGAGGGAGAGAGGGAGGGAGGGAGGGAGGGAGGGAGGGATGGAAGGAGGGATGGAGGGAGGTCGGGCGGGTGGAGAGGCCTTTGACGTTCGCACGCGTAGTCAGTGCAAAGTGTTGGTTCTGGCCGCGGAGATGAGAAAGAGAAAGGTGAGCTGTGGAACGTTGCGATCCTGATACAAAGATTCGAAGGTGGTCTACTACAATAGGTGAATTATAAGTTAGCAGCAGCCATTCGTCGTCTTTTGCAAGATTAAAATGACACATTGGTAGGACTTAAAAAAATTTAAATCTTGGATTTGGTAAGTAGGATACTTAAAAAATTCGATACTGCGTCATTTTTTAAACATTCGTTTTTTGTATTTTATATACTTTGTTGTAACATTGTCCCTACGAAACGAGGAATCCTTAACTGCTCCTTTTTGATTTTAAATTTAAAACAAGTTGTTGAAAAGGAAAGTGCATCTGAACAAAAACAGTTTTAAACATACTGAAAATTCCTTGGGTGTAGATCATATAAATTATTTTTTGAGTTTAAATGACGAGACTAACACTCCAAATCGAAAATGGTACCATCAGAGATTCGTTCGCAACATGTCGACGAAGTGTTCTGATGTTTCCATCAATATTGAACAAGAAACCCTAAGAACCCTAAATTTGAAGATGTAGACGAACATACGCATCACATACGGCGGAATAACAGAATCTTCCCGATGTCGGAACATTTTCGACACTATCTACAGATCTCGGTCGAATTAAAGCCACATGTAGTGTCTGTACGCCTGTCTAAGATACTTCTAGCGGGCGGCTGTTCAAGTCTGTAGCTTTGCGTTGTTTCTCTGATCAATATCAGGTGAATGACAGAGCCATGTCCTAACTAATGAGCTACAAACTGCGCGCGGTCTTTCCTTCTTCACCCTTGCCCCCTCCTCCCCCTTTTAAAATCAAAACCAGGCGATATACTACCTCGCAAATCAAGACACCAGTCGGAGCTTCGAGCCTTACCGGGTGAAGTAGTGCCCCACTGAGGGGAGATACCTAGAGGAGGGAACCCATCGAACTAACGTATAGGTCAGCATCTAATTTCACGTTATGGAAAGAAGAAACATCGTTACATCCCAGGATAGCACGCACAACACTTACGCAACTAAATTGTTGACGCGACCGGAAACTCTAAATACTAACTCATGACAAAGCGTTGAAAGCGACTGCGGTGGCGATGTGCTGTAGACGGCTGTGACGTCGATGGAGTTGCCCGTCAAAGTGCACACATTTCACAAGAGCTCTTGTGTATGCCTCTTGGTTGGGGTTCTGCACCGTCAGCGCATCTCCCCACGTGCAGGTAACGATATCGTAAGTGACGACATGAGTTCTCTGTCAACTCATTAGGATTCTTTTGAGAATATTTAGCATTATAGAGTATACCGAAAGAAGTACGCGTGCATCACTGAAACTTCGGAGACTGGAGGACATGGGTTCTGATGGCAGGTATTTTTGACAGCAAGTTGCTAGATAGAGGCGAGACCGACGACTGTCTGGATGAAAATTCTAAAAGCATACTGCAATTTATCGGTCATATCTATGATTCTCTTCGATTAATTACTGGTGGGGTATCTAATTAGTACCATATACATTAGTCGCGAATCTCTCATGATCAGTTTTTCCTCATTGGCTTACCTATCCAATAGTTTAGGGCCAGTTCATTCCTCATCACCTTGAATGACCATATCAGTACTTCTATTAGGAGTTTATCGAGCAAGAGTTTGTTCTGAACTGTAACGCCATCTGAGAGAGAGTATTTGTACAACAAAGAACTTACAAGTTATTCAGAAGATAATAAGAAGTTCCATTTTTAAGAACATCATATAAACAATAATATGAGATGGTCTGTTACTGATTCTGCGTGATCTATGTCCGATTTCTATCACTAAATAAATTTGTTTAGAACTAAATAAAAAAATTACATGTTTTTCGAGATATTTTAGGACACACAAAGTGCGAAATGTCTATTCGTACTTTCTATAATTAAAATATGCATCTGTCGTTTCATAATATTCTAATACTCGCTTTTCTATGCTATTTGCAAAAAAGCATATTATTACAGAATTACTCTATTTCTACTTTCAGATAGGAATAATATAAGTGCGTTATTTGGAATTCACTCTCACAAACCAATAGGCGAAGTAAATAGAACGCTCCACTTCTGTAAAAAGCAGTAATTTAAAAATTGCAATGTTAATATTATCCCGTAATCTCTAAAACAGGTGTCAGTATATAGAATCATACTACAGTTCGATCAACATCATGTACCACAAAACACCTTATTAATCAAGTTTGGGAGGAATAATTTATAAGTCATTCAGTTGTATTAAAATGTTGTTCACAAAACAAGAGTTTTTATATATATATATATATATATATATATATATATATTAATTATATATATTGAAATATACAAACGAAACACAAAAAATCTCCATTGTATTGACACATGTTCAAAACAATTGTAGACATTTTGTATAGGAACAAGACTTTTATTGACACAACTCCCTTTCACCCGTACGCTAGTTTTGACACTTTTAAAGGCGGGCACAGAGGGTTTTTTTATTGAAAACGCACATCACGCTTTTGGAATAACTATGTGTAACGTTCGATGGAGCTGGAAATTGAATTTGATCTGTCTGCCCAGTATTTTATCACGCTTCTACGACATCGTTTTGAATTTAACGATCCAGATTGCGTTGCACTGGAATGCGCGCGGAAATTGACAAACTGCCACTCCATGGAGCTTGGGAAATAAACCCTGTCGGAGAAAATGCGACTCTGTGAAGCATGGTTTCACTTTAACAGTGGCAAGCCCGGGAGCTAAGGAAAAAGTGAACGTATCCGTTTAATCTCGTATTGCTTACTGTGAAAATATTAATTTTATTCAGAAATAACACCGCTGGAGCAAATTAGAAATGTTAATGCTCCCTAGCATTACAATTATTTGTTAATGACATATCAAGCAGTGTAAGAATTTTGGCATGTAATGTTTGACTTCGAAGTGAAGTATCATGTACAACCAAGTTTTCTAAATTTCATGAAGAAAAATAGGTATACTGAAATTAGTACGGGTGTAATGAATATTTGAGAGAACACCCATTAATTTCCACAAACACATCTTATTGTAAAAATGACAAGCGTTATGTTTTGCCACTCGTTTTTTCTGAAGATTTGTCTTCATTATCAAAAGGTATTCGACATTATAAAAAACACATATAATTGAAAGAGCGACGAGAACTATGGTAATGTGGTGCGTTTATAATAGAATACATGCCTTATAAAAGTTCAACTTATATTAAGGTTTCAGCATAATTATTAGATTCAAAGGAGCGTCGAATGTCGATTTAGATCAATAACACATACCACCGTCAATTTATAAGTGAAAACAAGGAGAAACATTCGAACATGAGATCACAGTTCCAAGATAAGGAGAGGCTTTCACGACAGCGTTGCGTTCTCAAAGCATTAACACATAACAATGAACGGTTTGCGATGGATAAGTAGGAACATTGCCGTTGCGTCTGCGGCTTTGCTCCCCATTTGGCTCTGTGACCAAGGTAAGTCCTGACGGCGACGATTTGCGACAGTCATATAGGTGTTACTCTAAGAAGCAACCACTTTGAAAGGCCGGGAAAAATATGAATGTCATGTAGGGCAATGACATTGCAAGAGATAGTGATGAGGACATTTGCAAATGAGCTACCTGTAAGCGAACGCACTGACAAAATGAAAGCGTGGACATAAACTGCAGTTACATTGCCGGCAATTGCTAAGCAGTAACTGTGAAAACGGTCCCTTCTTATAGTAATCGCTCTATACATAGCTGATCGAATTCCTTCAATGTCTGGAGAAGAACTCTTGCGGTTGGATGCTCTGATGGATAGTTTTGCGTGGTTTCTCACATCAATTCCAGGTGAATTCTGGAGCATTACCGTAAGTAACCCTCTCTCTTCACTACATACTATTGCTTATCCTGGTAATTTGATGATCGGCATCCTTTAAATACATACGACTTCCTTTTATTTAATTTCAGAATGGTTTAATCTATAGTTTTTTAAATTTATTTCTCTAACAGCCAAAGAGTAGAAACTTCCATTAAAGCATGAGTAAATAATTTGAAAAACCAATTAGCAACATCACATACCGGGCTAATCAAGTTAATAAAGAAAGATCAATCACTACCACATCTACTTAGCAGAATAAATGCATCACTCTGAGCAAAATGTGATTATTTATCTCATTAACTCATCCCTCTAAATCTTATACAAAATAACATTCAGGTGACTGAAAGATCGATACAAATTATTCTAATGACCTCTTACAATAATGTTTCATAATAGCATATAACCACTATATCTTCACAACTTATGTTATTTATTAGAATCATATCATTTTAACTTAACCTTTAGTTCTCAAGAAAATTAAAAATATAACATGTTTGAGTCGATTCGTATTTATCTATACGTTAATCTTCATTTCACAGTGTTCACTTTGAGTTAATTTACGAAAAGACTAATGTAAAAATAAAAAAGGCCATTCTGAACACTTTATTCAATGTTTTAAATACAATTTAACTGTTGTTTCCGCCCAATTCATTTGTAAAACATCAGCATTTAACGATTCGGCACCAGAATTTCATGAATTCTTCTAAGTACTACGTCGAAACTGAACGAGTAGTTCAAACGCGCGTAAAAATGAAACGCTGCACAAACCTTCCGCGTCATATAAACCGAACTGCACTGCGGAATTAAGCAACTCCTACGTGACTCTGAATTCAATGCGACTGTCCGCAAAGGTTTATAAAATTTTACGGCGTCTTGGCCACTTCCCCGATCGTGAAGTCTGGCAGTGGTGCAAGGCTGTAAGAAAGAAAAGCAGAAGGAAGGGGGAATCAGAAGCAGGGGGAGGGGTTGGTAGCTCGATGGCGGTCGCTGCGGAACCGGGATGGCGGGGAAGGGCCGGAGCAGGTCAGAGAGGTGACGGAGGCTGACAGGGACGGTGACTGACATTATAAGAGGGAAGGTGTGGTGCGGAGGGAGTCGCGGGATGGAATGATATCGAGACGGGGAGCTATGTCAAGGCGTAGTGGAATTGAGACGGGGCGGAGCGGGGTCACTATGGAGTGGAGTGGAGTAGAGTGGATCTGAAGTGGATGTGGAGTGGACTTTACTTGGAGCGGAGTGAGTGAGGAGAGGTGTCGATGTGGAAAGTGGTTGGTGTGGAGTGGTGTCGGTGAGGAGAGGAGTCGCAACAGAGCGAGGTCGTGTTGAAGAAGAACAGGGTCATTGTGAAGCGGAATGGGTGTGGTGTACGAGTCGATGTGGAGGGGAGCTGGTGTGGAGTAGGGTTGGTGAAAAGAGAGGTCGGTGCGGAGGAGTAAGCATGCAACAGAGCGACGTCATGTCTGAGTGGAGCGGGGTCGCAATGGAGCTGAGTGGGTGTGGAGCTGAGTGGGTGTGGAGCTGAGTGGGTGTGGAGCTGAGTGGGTGTGGAGCTGAGTGGGTGCGGAGCTGAGTGGGTGCGGAGCTGAGTGGGTGCGGAGCTGAGTTGGTTCGGAGCTGAGTGGGTGCGGAGCGAGACGGGTGCGGAGCGAGACGGGTGGGGAGCAGAGCGGGGCACGGTGGAGCCGAGTGGATGCGCTGGATGGAGCGGAGTGGATGTACAGCGGGGTGGTGTGTAGGGAAGTCGTTGAGTAACGGGATCGGTGTGGAGGGAGATCGGCGAGGGGGAACGGAATCGCAACAGAACGAAATCGTGTCGGAACGGAGCGTGATCGGGGCGTGGCAGGGTCAAGGTGTAGCGTGATCGGTTGGGGCGGACTCAGGACGGAACGGGGCCGAGGCTGCGCGGGGACGCGGGGGAGTAAGGTTGGATCGGGGGCGGGGCAGAGCTATTAAGCCATTCCGCGGCGGAAACGGTCGAGCGGAGCCGCCCCCAAACGCCCGCCGCAATACGCAATATCCGCGCGCCCGCCGCCATCGCCGCCGCCGCCGCCGAGGCCGATGCGACCCTCAAATGGCGCTCCTGCATTAATCAAACGGTCGGCGGCGCGGTCGGCCGCGCGGTGTGCTGCGGCGGATGACCGCGCGCGCCCAAGGGCGGCGCTGTCGGGCCACGACACGTGCGCCTCCTTACGCCAAGGTCTGCGCTCTGAGGCACCGGATGTCGAGACGAGAAAAGGCTCTGGACGATTACGATTTATTGATCGGGAGAGTGGGCTTGGAGCATCAAGCCACTGCAGTGCCTCTGACCGGGAAATCCTACGTTCGAGTTCCGGCGGTAGCAGGATTTTCCACATTAGCTTTTCAGCTAGCTCGAATTCAGTCGTCTGAAGGAGAATTCTAGGGACCGGCTGTTCTGATCGGTAGTTTTCCGTGGTTTCTCCGATCAACACCAGGTGAATGCCCGAGCAGCACCCTAACAAACAAGGCACGGACCTAGCGCGATATTTCCATCCTCCTCCTTGTCCTATCCTCACCATTTCTACCCACACTTACACGCACTGCACCACCTCGCAAACGTAGAGCTTATCCCAGCTGCAGCGGTGTCCTGCTGGTGGGAGATACGTGATTGGGGAAACCCCACTAGTCGACGGGTAAGTCGGCGCCGGATCTCCACTTCCTACGAGGAAGATCATCGCTACCCCCGAAGAAAAACATGCATTACACACGCTGAACAAAGGGCCTTAGCAGTTGACGCGCCCGAAATAACTAATCAATTAAACGATGGATCGAGACGATTAGGATTGGTATTTTAACGTCTTGAAATTTTAGGCTTACTAAAAACGTTCACGAAAAACTATAGTTTTGAGCAGATTGTTTCCTGCTTAATCTCTTTTCTAGTTCTAAATTTCTAGTTTTCAAGGACAATTGAAGCAAGTTCTACTACCTCAACTAGAATTTAGATGCGGCCCGAGTATTCTGACAAACAGGTTCTATTACCTCGCGTGTCATGGCAGTGCATCACTAAAGATTTATAGCAAGAACTCTAGATATGATACGAAAAAATATTTGTTTCTATGTCCAAATTTTTTCTTCTTCATATTTCTTCTTCTTCATCTCCCAATGTTTCTTGAATTCGAGCCTTATATGAAAGGATCGTTACCCGACTTCGAAAATGTTGCATCAAATACATTTTCGATTGCATTTTTGATTGCTTCAAAGTCATCTCACCCCCACCAATCCACACACATGAACACTAGATTTGAAATTCAGAATTAAAAACAATATTTTCTCTGTAGAGATGTTTTGAATTCTGAAATTCATTCCCAAGTATTAATTATCTTGGACACGTCCTGTCCTAGATTTCTTATCCGGATGGGAAACACTCCATGTTTAGATCAAAACCGAGCATGATAGAAGAAAAAGTGAATTCTCTTATCCAGATTAAAGTTCAATATCGAGAAAATATTAAGCAGGAATGACATTCCGAAGTGCATTCCTGTGCGTTGGTGCTTGTTGAGTGTGTCACAGTTCTTGCCATTGATATTCGACGCATTCCACATTTCCGGCTCTTTCATTTTCTCTCCTCTATCGTTATCGCGCGTGAGCTTTTGTTGAAACCAAATCATCCACAATATTCTAGATCCTTCGTTTTACTCTTTTATAAGAAACTGTAAGGCATTTCCAAAGTTCATCTACAGGGCTCCATCAATAATTCATATGGAACTTGTCGGAAACCCAACGTCATTCTGTCCACAATTCTCGGCGGAATATAATGTGCGTACGTACACACCCCTCGCCGACCCAACGTGCTAATATACTGCAATATATACGGCACTGGAAAAAGTCAATCTTCAAAAGTCAAGAAAATTTCAAATGTAAAACCATTTTCGCAATATAAATTAAACATATTCGTTTACACAAGATCAGATGCTATGGACGGAATTTAACACCTTAATGTTTATAGTATAGTAAGGAGAGTGAAAATAAATGTAGGAATTGCTTTGGGATGCGGTGGCGAAATAGTTGCGAGGCGGCGATTATTCAAGCTTCTAATATTGAGGACCAAGGTTCGAATCTAGACTGTGAGAGGATTTGTTCTATCAATACCTAGCTTGAAGTCTGATCACTGCCTAGATAAGATTACAGAACTAGATTCCGAATATTCAGGTCGATTATTCCCGTGATTACCTCAGATCAATTCCAGTCGACTAATGGAGGAGTACGGGTCATAACTGTACCCTATTCTGTCCTCCCTCCAATACTTAGCTCAGAGCGAAAGGGTGTTATTCCCTACTTATTTAATACAGACATTCATGATATAAAAAGACAGACAGCACTGTGAGTGCCTAGTTGCTAGGACAAAACCCACGACGTTGCGGGGCAACAGACAAAATATGAATCGGAAGACTGAAATGTAGGGAAGGAAAAATTAGTTTTTCCGAAATCGAAGATTCAAGGATTATAACGTCCAATTCCTATTTGCTTTATATGATGCTTCAATAAATATAACTTCAATAATGTTATATTTAGTTTCCGAAATCTAGCAACGATGGGATCGAATGGCACCAAATCTATGTCGTCATACAGTACACACCTTCCTTTAGTGAAGAGCATATATGCGTCCATGCCGGACTATCGTCGGTCGGGCACAGAGCAGGCGGGTTCATCGCGGCGTAGGGCGCCGGAGCCGCGCAACGGGGTTGGGGAGTGAGGGGGGAGAGGGGGCTATTGCATGGCACTGAGGGGGCCGCGCTTGGTTTGCGCGGTGGGGCGCGATGGGACAAGAGGGAGGCGCGGGGGGGCGGAAATAGCAGGGGACATAAACGGTAAACGGGTAAGGAGCGTGCTGAATAGGGCAAACGGACAGTACGTAACAGATAGAGAACGTAACAGATAGAGGATTGCCAGATGAATATTGACATGAGCTGCTCCCTGAAGGGCGAACGCGTGAGGATTGAGTTTTGATTAATTGATTAGTGAATCCGGTCGCGTCAACTGTTATGAGCATCAGTCCCATATGTGTAGTGCATGTTTATCTCGAGGGTGGCCGTGATTTTTCCTTGTGGGAATGGCGAGATTCGCCGCCGACATACGACATCTAGCGGGTCTTCTCCAATCAAGAATCTCCCACAAGCGATGCTCCGTATGGTTGTAAGTGAATCCGGGCACGTACTCAACTGACGTCTTAGTCCCGTAAGTGTAAATAATATCTTTGCTCGGGAGGTTGCGGTGATTCTTCCCCCGCTGTATAGCGAGATTTGGCACCGACTTTCCGTCGGCTAGCTAGGATTTTTTTCCAACCGGGTGTCTCCTACCAGAGGGGCACCGCCCCAGTCGGGACAAGGTCTTAGCTCCTGACGGGTCTTCCGGCATGTGTGGTAGTGTAGTGCAAGTTAGTGTAAGTGTGTCTAAGGGGTGAGGATAAGACAAGGAAAAGGAAGGAAAGATCGCACGCGGTCCGTGCCCGTTTGTTAGGATTCTACTCCGGCATTTACCTGATGTTGATCAGAGAAGTTGGCTGCTAAAATTCTCTTTCAGACTCAATTCGACCTAGCTGACAAGCTAGTGTTGCAAATCTTGTCACCGACGGAACTCGAACCTAGAACCTCCTATTCAGAGGGCTAAGCTTCCGATTGGTCTCAAGACATGTGTGATAGTGTAGTGCGTGTAAGTGTAACTAGGAGATGAGAATAGAACAAAGAAGAGGAAGGAAAAATCATCGCGCGGTCCGTGTGTTAGAGTACTGCTCCGGTATTCGCCTGGTCAACAACCAATCAGAGCAGCAGGCCGCTAGAATCCTCCTCCGGGCAGCGAGTAAACACCTGCTATCTCGCTAGCTAGTATCGAAATTCAGTCACCGTCGGGACTCAAAACCTCGAATCTACCGGTCAAAAGCACAGCAATGACATCAGCTGATGACCGAGTTTTGAAATAGTACACTGTACAGCATGTCACAACTTCGAATTCGTTTTCATGAGTGATAATATTCATTTATTAATATGGTAATGTGAATGAAAAACTGAAGTTTTTCTAGAGTGGAAATACATTCAGGTAGTATGAGAATAAAAGATAATGAGATTCATTCGGAGAAGATTCAACGAAATGTTTCCAGAAGGAAATATATGAATGGTTCCCAGAAAAGGTTGGAGGTATTAAGCTGCTACTTTCGAATGTAATATACTTCACTGCATATTACAGACTTTGAAGCAAGATATTGAGGGCAGAAAATATGAGTTAATATCACTGCGACCTTTGACATAGATAAAATGAAATCGGGAAAAGATCATTAAAGGCGAGTAAAGCCATCGCCCTCTGCACTACAAGAAAAACTCAGAAACGTTTATGCTGTATACTAGTGTGATCAGCTTCATGTTGAAAGCATTCTTCCGCATTACCACAAAAAATTGATTTTTGTTGATCTTTCAGTTGTTGTTTTTCTGGGATCCTGTTAATTTTATTAAAGGAGATTCACTGAATTTTACAGAGAACTCGAACACATTTTCGTTGCAAGTTGGAAACGTGACTTCTATTGCAAAGGATGATTTTTTCATCGTATTATAACGCTGTCTGTATTATTCACATTGTTGTGACGAGTAATAACTATAATTTTTTAATTAACACGCAAGAAAATTAATAAACTATACATTTACACGATTATCAATTATACATTTTGTCCACATTCTGCAATTCTTAAGTAAGGCATACTTATAAATCTAGCATTGTTTCCAGGAGTGAGTTTTTTGTGACAGATTGTTTTGTTCGTAAAAAAACCTACTTTTCGAAGTGACACAAATGAAATATACGCTTATTTTACAGAATATTTAGTTCAACGGCTCGGTAACAGATGACTTCATGCCACGAACAGTACTTTTCCTCAGAAACAAATACAATTGCACAAAGATTGATCTCAATCCAAGATCTTTGCGCTATCAAATTCACTAGCAAGTGCAATGTGGCCCTTTTTGTAATGAATAAAAATGTCTTGCTTCACGAGGAGGGGGCGACGGCACCTCATGCATACAACGAGAACAAATTCCGCGGACGACAACGTGGAGGGAAGCACTTCTTGAAACAAGCACTTGTCCAGACAAACACTTGAGATACGAGTGTGAGAACAATTAAGAACAAGAACGAGAGAGACAAAGAGCAGTAGACTCAAAAAGTTTGCTAAGAAATGGAGAATGAAGGTAAACTGTTTAATCAGATCGCACACGAAAAGTGAAACAACCATGAATCCATGCAGAACTAGAATATGTCGTGATAATAAAAACAAACTCATAATTTTTATAATTTGTAATTCCCCATACTGCATTTTCTAAACAACTTTTACGACCCATAAGTGAACATGAAACTGCTACAATACGTCGCATTAGAAATATACGCATACGTAGTCCGTCGCAGAATAAATGGAGACGCCTGCTGAGGCAGGATACGTCAGTAGCTTCACATTAATAATGAAAAACGTACAATGATGGATGAAATTTCTGAACAGGAATTCTTTGAAAGTAGTTTTTCACCATTTACGAAACCATGAGTGCTCGAAAAAAGATCAGAATTAAAAGTAGTTACTACTGTTAATAAGTATATACTAATGCTACATTTTCGAATTGCTCATTTAAAAATTATTCTCACAATTAATTATGTAGAAGCTGGCCGCTTATTGTCAGTAAATCTTGCAAATTTAGAATACAATATTCTTCATCTACAAATATTAAGATTTGCGAATATGGCAGGTTTCTTGTTTGTCAGACCACGCCTCCTTAGAGCCAATGTGTAAGCTTCCGCAGGGCTCCAAACAAAAATCGCAAAGAGAGAACAGTCTACAAGAAATTCACGGATAATTGACACATTTACAATTATAAATCACCTCATGTAAAATAAAATCTCATTTTTCGCGAAAACCCACAAAAAATTGTGGAAGTTTTGAGAGCAAAATGATGTATTTTGATATATATAAACTTTTCATGTGAAATCGTCTTTCAACAAGATACAAATTAATATATTTTGCACTACTATTAAAAATTCAAGTCGTTATGAAAAACGTTTCGAAATAAAAACTGCACATGAGAGAGAAAGTTAGCGCTTGTGCAAAACAGTAAAGGATGCGATCTTTTAGGTGTCAATATTTATTTTCGGGGACAAGTGATATGAATAAATGTTCATATGCCTTGAATGTTAACGGCTCAGAAGGTAACGTTTGGGAGATTTTCAAACGTGTTCGATGAGCCTTTCATATTGCATATTCTCGGACGCCTATTTCTGCGGCACAACATTTCTAGTTAACGTGCGACTCTATGTCATATCACGCTCCAAAATGCTATCCCTTTCGCAATTTCACGAGGCCGGTGTTTCGCTTAGAGGCGACCCGTGGCGAACCCCAGCGGTCTGGTACAAGCGAGCGGGCAACTTCTCGAGCTTCCCCGCGTGCCGATTCTGCTCTGCTCGGGGTTTACGAACGAACCGCCGTCCTGCCGCCCGCAGCCCGCCGCCCGCCGCCCGCCGCGGTACGCAATAGAGAAGTCAAGCCGTAGTCACGGAGAGGCCCCGCCACTGTCCGCGGCAGCCTGCAGTAGCAATTTCCTGAGCCAACTCGTCTCAGCTGCCGCGCCACCGACACGGCCCCCGCCGTCCCGCCCGCTCCGGAGATTCCGAGGCGGCACTCGCTCACCTCCGCCGCCGCCCACCCACGCCCTCCCACTCGCCAGATGCAGAGGCCGTGCCCACTCACCTACCACATTTGCCCCACCCGCACCCTCGCCATACGCGGAGGCAGTGCCCGCTCACCCCCAATTACATCTTCGTCAGTCGCAGAAGCGGCAAGCTCTTCCCTACCAGACCTGGCTCACCCCCACCCTCCCAACATTCAGACAGGGCTCGTTTCCCACTGTCGCCCAACATCGCCCTCTCCTGATTCACAAACGATGCCGGATGCCACTGTCACCACTGCCTCATTCCCGCTCAAGTTTAGTTTTAGGTGACACACCCCTCATCTTCCCTTAGTCTTCACCTGTCCCCTCGACTAATTCGAAATCTGCACACGGTCACCTTCAACCACCGCTTCGCCAAATTCATATGTGGCACCCGCTTACGTGCCGTCACTACCGCACCCCCAATATCGGCAGAGTTGGAAGTGGCAACAGTCCACCTGCCGCCAATACCCCACCCTCTCTACCTTCTCTACCTCCCTCAACCGTGCCATCCCCCTTCTACCCTCTCCGACGACCGCTACCACCCCGCCATTCCCTCCTTCCCCGCAGCCCCCGCGCTCGGAGATTCGGAAGCAGCCCGCGCTCACCTGCCGCCACCCACCTTACCCCGCGCCACCCGCTCGCTAATGAATATTTACGTCTAACTTTGTAAACGAAGACAAAGAGACTCGCTAGTGAATGGGATGTTTATGGAAAGTGCGCACACAGACTCCTTGCTAATGCATATTTAAGCGCCTTGCCTCGCCGCGCCCCCTCCGCCGCCCCGCCGCCCCGCTGCCCTCGCGACTTGCGCGACCGCGGCCGAAGCGCTCGCGCCGTGCGCGCGCGCTGCTTCTTCCCGTTCGAGCCCCATTACGCTTAACATGCGCCCGCCGCCCCGGCGCTTGCTCGGGCCCCTCCCCCCACCCTCGGGCCCCGTCTTGGGCCCCGGCGACACTTGGTCGCTCCTTGGAATCCTTTCCACCTTTCGTGTTTGGGTCGTCCTTCCCCCTTGCCATCTTTCCTCTCATTGCTCACCTTGCCCTTCGTACCCATCTTCTTCTCCTTGGCTTCCTTCCTCTACTTCCCCAACTAGCTCGCAATGTGCTCGTTCCTCTCCTTGCCTTCCTTCTGCTGCTTTCTATTTAACTCTCCTTATCGACCTTCCTCTCCTTGACTTCCCCCTTCCTCTCCTTGACTTCCCCCTTCCTCTCCCTCTCCCCCTTCCTCTCCTCTTCTCCCTTCCTCTCCTCTTCCTTTCCTTCCTCGTCCTTCTTCTTCCTTTCTCTCCTCTTCTTCTTCCTCTCCTCTTCTTCCTTCCTCTCCTCTTCTTCCTTCCTCTCCTCTTCTTCCTTCCTCTCCTCTTCTTCCTTCCATTACTTGCCCCCTCTCCTCTCCTCTCCTTAACTTCCGTCTTCTCCTAGCCCACTTTCCTTTTCTTGCCGTTCTCCTTCTCCTTGCTTCCCTTTATCTCCTTCTGATCCTTGTCCTTGCAACGCTTTTTCTACTCACTCCCTCGCTCTACACTATTGATGAGCCCCACACCAAACACAACCACCCCCTACCTCGATGCCTAAACTATCTCAAATCCCGAAATTCTACTTGTACTTCTTCGAGGCGAAATAATATAACTGATGACACATCTGCTCTTCAAAATTAAGTATTAAGCCGTAAATAATTCAAATTCTTGCATTCCTTTCAATTTAGTAGATTTATTTCAAATACAGTTGGTAATTTTTTTTGTTGTAATGGAATACGAATGTAGTTTTTGTCATCAGCAAGTCTCCCTGTGAAGTAAGCATTAAGAGCTTTTGTGACTACAAAAGCTTGAGCTTTCGTGATAAAAAAAGAAACAATAATATCCAGATAAATAAACTTGCAGTCCTTTTTAAATATTACTGTAAATATAAAACAAAGAGAAAAAATAATATAAATTGACAACATATGAGACAAAAACTGAATGAATAAAATTACACCAACGTTCCTAAAATTTTGAATCAATCCTTCTTCTATCTGAATGTCAAAACTGATGATGCTAATGTGCAACTTAAAGATGATTTTATGCAGGAATTGACAACGGCATTAAGTGAAATTAGTGGCCGGAAAAATATACTTTAATACACGAATTGGTAAAAAGGTAGGTGATAAGATGGTGGAGCCTCATGCGGAGGATACTCTTAATGATAACGAGAACTTCCTATTCAAATCTGTAATTAGTTATCTCTCCGTATAACCAATTTTTTCTTTCAACATGAAGATCTACACAAAAAACCTGGTTTCAAACTAGAAGAAATTAACAATTATGGATTACTTGGTGACAAAATACATTGGTTTGTTAAATATACAATTATATTTAAAGTAGTAGTTGAATTGGAGTGTCGTGAAGTGTTGTGAAGTGTAGTGCAATAGAGAAGTCAAGTGCTAGTGTAGTGTAGTGTAGTGTAGTGTAGTGTAGTGTAGTGTAGTGTAGTGTAGTGTAGTGTAGTGTAGCGTAGCGCAGCGTAGCGTAGCGTAGGGTAGCGTAGCGTAGCGTAGCGTAGGGTAGGGTAGCGTAGCGTAGCGTAGCGTAGCGTAGCGTAGCGTAGCGTAGCGTAGCGTAGCGTAGTGTAGTGAAGTGAAGTGAAGTGAAGTGAAGTGAAGTGAAGTGCAGTGTATTTATTAGTTAAAAATTCCGTGCAGGGCAGTCATAAAGTGTATAGGTAATGCTGTTAGTTTTTATTGTTATATTGTTATTATTGCCTTAAAAAGCTTTAAAATTACAGTGTATTACTATTCTTAGTTGTAAAATGTAGTGTTCTGCCACCAGGTTCTATACCTACTTGCAGAAATAATAAATCTATCTATCTATCTAAAACAGCAAACGAAAACTAGAATTCTAGATGCAATGGGGGAGCAGATTCTGGTTCAGATCACTGCCTATTAAGATCCTCTGTCCTTTTTAAATATGTAAATTTTGTAGATGAAGATAGTAGACAAGAAAATAATACTCAATAACAGAATGTTAGCTTCAGAATGTTTCAACAAGGTTTAAATACCAATTATACGTAGCTCAAGGTATAGTATTGTACTATGCTAGTGGCAAATGCCAAACTAATACAAGAAAATCTTACACACACTATAAATTATTCTGCGGCATTAACTATTGGCATCAAGGGAAAGGCACAGAAAAAAATGTGAATGGTGGAATGAATAAATGAATAAACTAGTAAATGGTTAAAGAAAAAAGCTAACGAAAGGTGGTTGTCTACAGGATGTTATCAAGATAGACAAATATATGTAATATGTGGAGAAGCTTTTAACAGAAATGAGTCGAGAATAAATAATGAATTCTGGAGAAATATGTGTAAAGAAGTAAGTAAATGAACGGAGGGTACAAGATCAAGAAATGCATAGAAATTTGTCAGTACAATCCGAAAAAATTTAAAAAAGCATTGGAAAGTGGACACAATAGGCCTGGAAAAATGGAGAAGCTATTCAGAATATCTGCTGAGAATAGAATAGAAAATATGAACATTTCGTATGAAACTCAATGAACTGCGGATAATGTTCCACAAATAATAACAAGGGAAGTCAGTATGGCCCTCATGGCAGAGTTCCGGGACCTGGAGGTATCCCAATTGAATTAATTAAAAATGACCCTTCATCAACAAGGCACAGATAGTCAATAAATGGTTGGCAGGAGATTTAGTTTCTAAAGAATGGAAAATGGCACACATTTCATCTATTTATAAGAAAGGCAAGAAGAACGAATGTGAAAATTATAGGACCATTAGTGTTACCATTGGAGACTGTATGGGATATTAAGAGAAAGATTGGAAACAGAGTTGGAAGAAATGGAAGAACAGAGTAGCTCTTGCGCAGGGAGATTTTGCATTGACAATATATTCTGTCTAAAACAAATTACGGGAAAAAAATCAGTGAGCAAAGATATTAATATGGTATTTGTCGATCTGAGAAAAGCATTTGACTCGTACCCCTAGCTAAACTGTGGGATACTATGGAGGATGAGAATATAAATACGGTGTATATAAATGCTATAAATCGTCTATATGCAAATTGTCAAAGCAAGATAAAAGTTTATCCAAGTAGTTTTTCAGCTTTGAAAATAAACGAAGGCCTAATGCCAGGTTGTCGTATATCCCCTTCTGTCTTTAAAATATATATTAAACGAGGTCTTCACACCTGGAAGAGAAAGTGTTAGGGCATGGAAATACCAATCAGTTAAGATTATTTATATACTTTTATATATGCTGACGATCGAGTGGTCTTAGCCAGTGATGAAGATGATACTCACTACATGACTCGAAAATTAATTGAAGAATATAAAAACTGGGGCGTTGACATTAAAATATCAAAAACAAAATATATGATCAAGGAAGGCAATTTTCAGGACCTGTTAACAAATGGAGGCATAATTAAACGTGAAAAGGAATTCAACTAAGTGGGTGTAACTTTAACAAGTGATGGTCAGATAGCAAAGCTGCCCTGAACAAAACAAATAGAGATAGGCAAGTTACAAGATGTCTAAATCCATTGACATGGAATTCAAGCATAAAAAGAAACACAAAAATTACACTATATAAAACAATTCTTGCAAGTTTATTCACATATGGAGCTGAGTTATGGACTTTAATGCCAGGAATAGAAGTAGGGTCCAAGGAACAGAAATGGAATATTGGAGATGGTGTTGTCAGATTTAAAAAAACGAAAGAATTAAAAATCAAAGAATAACAGAAATAATTAAACTTAGAAATTCAACCTTAGAACTGATATAAACAAACGCTCTATTATGGTATGGGCTTTTAAGAAGGTTGGACAATGAACCACTGCCAATGAAGATGTGGGAATATCATCCTGAAGCAAGAAGATATAGAGAAAGACGAAGGAAGTGGGAGGGAGACGTAAGATGAATGATGGCAGCGCGAAATTTAGATGATGCCTGAGGAAATCGAAAGAAATGAAGATTAGGCAGCGAGAAACAGCAACAGCTGGGGAATACTCGCTTTGCTACTAATTTTAATGCCATTTAGCTCTTCTTATTTCAAAGGTTCTTCATGCAGATTACTTGTGTGTGAAAATACTTGAATAGAAGTTAAACGAACAAAGTATAATGGACAAAGTTTAACTACAAAACCCAAAAAAAATCAGCTCATCCACTATTTCAGCATTTACTTCCATGGTGGGTGAAGAGCAACTTGTTCTAAACAAATAAAGACTCCATAAAATAAGAAAACAACTTCTTCCTAAAAAAGCTAAATCACGGAAAAACAGACACGGAAAATTTCATGAAAATCGAATCCCTAGTAGAGAGTATTAAAGTAACAAATGTTTATTTCTTACAAGTCAATTATGGATACCAAATACATTGAAAATTTCCATTAAAAAAAGAATTGGAAAACAGCTCCGTGGTTCCAATTTTGTTCACCATGGATCTTCTTTTCTCCTACAATGAATGATTTGAGGACTAGAATGTTAATCTCTATTTATCTGGGCACCTATCTACCTTCCCTTCGGCATCAGTTCTGAGGGTTCTCCTCGAATCTGTAGCACCTGTAGCGCTTTGCCATCTCTTCTGTACTTTACATCAGAGGGAATATTGCTTCCGCAGATACAACCCTGGAACCTAAAATGACTACGAGGTACAGTTTCCACTCCTGCTGCTCCTTGATTCAAGATCCCAAACCACAGCATACTCTAACAATATTGCTCTTCCTTTCATCCCTTGAGATCAATGATCTCAACAGCCACAATCAATTGCCACGACGATCTAGTTAGTATAAATGTCGCTCTCCTCGTCCCTTCGTTAATAGCCCTCTCGATTTCTAATCCTCATAATCTTTATGCTCTCTTCTGACATTTCTTCAATAATTTTCGACAATAACAGCAATAGTCATCCTTTCCCTTAAATTCGCTCTTTCTTTCTCATCCCTCCAGATATTGTTATTGATAACCTCTTGATTGAATTCCTCTCCCGCTCCACATCTTTTCTACTATTACGGTCCCGTCATTACTTCCAATCACAACTTTCCTCTGTGTTTGGAAATTCTCTGGCGGTCTTCCTCTTTTTTCTCGACTCTCAGCAGTCTGTTCAGCCTCCTCGCGACACCCCCATCGCGACACCCCCATCGCGACACCCCCATCGCGACACCCCCATCGCGACACCCCATCGCGGACACCCCCATCGCGAACACACCGCCATCGCGACCACCCCTATCGCGACGACCATCGGCGACACCCCCATCGGGACACGCGACACCGATCGCGACCCCATCGAACACCCCCAAAGTCGCGAGCAGCCCCATCGCGACACCCCATCGCGACACCCCCATCTCGCGACACCCCCATCGCGACACCCCCATGCGCGACACCCCCATCGCGACAACCCCATCGCGAAACACCCCCATGCGACCCCCAGCGGCAAACACCGCCGCATCAAGCGACACCCCCTATCGCGACACCCCATCGCGACACCCCCATCGCTGACAACCGCCCATCCGCGACACCCCATCGCGATCAAAACACCCCCATCGCGACACCCCATCGACATGGCCCCGCGACACCCCCCATGCGCGACACCACCCATCGCGAACACCCCATCGCGACACCCCCATCGCGACATCCCCCATTCCGAATCCACCGACACCCCCCGACACGCACGCGAACATCCCCCATCGGCGACACCTCACAAAACGCGCTTCTCTTTCGCGTCTCAAGCTCAGCCCGCCCCCGCCCCGCCCCGCAACCGCCCCGGCCCGCGCCCCGCCCGCAACCCACCCCACAACGCCGCCTCCCTCTCCGCCCCCGCCCCGCTCCGCCTCGCTGCCGCTCCGCCCCGCTCTGCCCCGCTCCGCCACGCCTCCCGCCTTTCCCCGCCCGCCCCGCTCCCACCCCTCCGCGGCGGTGCGGCGTGAGTTACGCGCGGCCTCGCAGCTGCGCGCGCCAGGGGAAGCGCTATCGCAGCCCGCGCAGGATGCGGAATAACTCCGCCATGCATCTTGCGCGCCATCTCTCCTCGCCTCCTGGCCTGGCCTGGAGTGGCCTCGCCTTCACAGAGGCCAAGTTATGCCTAATTTGCACATCAAAATAAAGATAATTGCGCGGGTTTCGCAGGCAAGCTAGTGGCGCGAACTCGGATTTTAATTTACGGGCTTGAGGAATTCAGGTTTTCTTGAATATTCTATGAACCGTGATGAAAAGTTAATTATATTAGATGGCATTTCTTTCATTCTATGACAGTTTTTTCGATTTAAAATTGCACTGTATTGGGTTATAAACTATGATAAAGAATTCTGCTCACTCAACATATGAAACGAGTAATCAGGAATTGTTCAATAACGTCTGATATTAAGCTTATATACTAATTATTGTTTTCAATTATAAATTTACACATTGTGTTTTCATCTAATATGGTTTAAAATGTGATTTTGATGTTCCAATTGCAATTAATTACTGGTTGGAAACGCAGAAGATCGAATCTCACTATATTGAAATGCAATGAAATATGTGACTTAAATATACCTATACATTAGTTTTTCTAAAGAGATATCACAAGGTCTTTACCTAAAATAAAAAAAAAGTACAAATAGTGAGTTTAATCATCATCATCGAGTGCACTGAACAACGCGAATCCCAATCCTAATTATCATTTTTATCAATACTTTCCCCCATATGTTTTCTACACATCATAACTCTTCAATACTGTCTAAGATATACTACAAAACATTAATGTTCACCCTCCACGACCGAAAACATTTTGATTTTATGAAGTTAAATTGAAGTTAAATTGCTTTGGAAAGTAGACAATTAAGCTTGTATACCAATGCATGTTCGATGCGTACTTTGCAGTAAAATCACCTAATTTCTGTGGCTATAATAGTTGATGTTCCCTAGAATAAGGAAATCTGAATCCCAAAACCAAGTTTCAATTTATTACAATCTGGTAGAAAGTGTAACAAAGTGAATAGCACAATTTCAGTAAACTAGCGTTGGAAGGAAATACTGCTGAGAAAAGAAAAATTAAAAATATATACAATTAGTATTTATTTTATAGCACGATTTCAGCGAACTAGCATTGGAAGGAAATACTGCTGAGAAAAGAAAAATGAAAAATATATACAATAAGTATTATTCTACATTGCATAATGAAAATCATCGCTCACCTCGCAAGATGAAAACGCATGCAAAGAGTAATCCTGTGATTACTCCAAGAGCAAAGCACTTTATTTTGTTCGTCTAAGCTAAAAAAAAGTGGCACGGTATTTAGATTAATCTGAGAGACTACGTGAGAAACAAGGCAACGTACACCTTTATTTAAATAAATGTGTACGCGCACAAAGAAACGTTCACAATACACAAAACCACAGCGTTATCTCACATACATTTTATTTCAAAAAACTTCACACGCGAAAACAAAATTCAGGAGCATGTTCCTAAACAAGGGAAACAGAATATATGTGTATATTTAGTGATAATATTAGAGACTGTTTTAGTTGGCGATCAGATATGTGGCGATACGAACGTTTTTGCAAATCCTTGCAGTTTGTCTATTTTTTGCTTTTGCAATATTCTTTAGTAGTTCGTACCATTTTGTCTTTATATTTTAATACGCGGAAGCGTTTAATATTCATAGCAAGTCTACACGTTTTGCATCAATACAACTTATGCAATCCGTTAATACGCATTAAAACTGATATATGCGTGAAACACTTGAATTAACAACTTGAAATAAAAAGCAGTCCCCACACTCATGTATCCCAGCGAAAAATGAGTGAACTCTAAGATCAAAAATATAATGCACACAGCATTTTTTACAGCTAACAGAAATTTCTGCGAAGCATACTAGGGTGCTCGCAACTCGACAAGAAAAGTAATTATGAAATATGAGACGTTTTAAAGGTCAAAGAAATTATACGAATACACTCCCAAAAATAGGATGAAATGTGATAAGTCATGTATCAATACTGCTAATGGTAGACCCAGAAGGAAAACGGATGTTCTCACATGAAGAAGAAGAAGAAGAAGAAGAAGAAGAAGAAGAAATAAAAAGAATTAAAAAGTTTCTCAGTGTTTCTTCACACTTGCATTTTGGTAGCCAATCAAACAAAACGTTAGAGCAAAATTATGTAATATTCTGCGACTGTTATGCAGGGTTATTTCTTTAGAAGAAATAAGGTGAAGCCAAACTATCAAGTTAAACTTATACCGACAGACCAACACACATCTTTTATATGTAATACAATATTACAGTTTAATTTATACCTCGAAAATTGCTGTACAGGCCATTGTTGTCATAATACGTATTACTCCGTTCCTGCAGGTCGATTAATGGTATCCGTCAATCGAAGATCATTAATCTTCAATGTCCAACCCTCTACCACTTATTACATCAGTTTGGCCTCACTTGACACCTGATACAAAGGAAGACCTTTGTGTTTCTCTTTTGAGACACTGCATTTCTAGCTCTTATCCCACTACATACATAACATTTTAGTGTGATTGACTTGCTGAAATCGACACTAAAACCTTTAAATAAATATTTTCCATAAAAATTTCTTTTTTTACATACATTTTGAATTGCAATTTGTTTCTGCATGTTCAGTACTTGGACGTGTTTGTATAATTTTAAGGTACTTGTGAAAAGTACTCGTCTTTTGTCGGATCTCGATTAATAAATATTTTTTTGTAAATCTTGATAATAACATATGTTAATAGTACACGTGTGGAAACCCATAAAAATTTAACTGAGAACTGAGAATGAACTATAGAAATGTCCGTTTTGGAAATGCAAGTAAATAATTTAAAACCTTTTCCTTATCTTTACACCCCTGTTGCTTTTGTTCCAAACATATAGAACCAGCGTTTCAGGATTAATGATAATACCCTTGGTATCAATATTTTTGCTTGAATTAAGCCAAGAACCGAGTTCGGTGAATTTTAATTGATTTACCGCACTGCTCTAGAATCATTGTCTACAGTAAAATGTACTTCTTCATATGGCAAATTAATCGCCGAGCTATTTGCAGCGAACGATTGTTTACACACATTGAAGGCACAAAATTTGTAGAAAAATTCGCAGGACTCATATACTTAGTATTTAA
This sequence comes from Gryllus bimaculatus, assembly GCA_017312745.1. Taxonomy (NCBI): domain Eukaryota; kingdom Metazoa; phylum Arthropoda; class Insecta; order Orthoptera; family Gryllidae; genus Gryllus; species Gryllus bimaculatus. The sequence continues at coordinate 1,708,100 of BOPP01000125.1, read as the reverse complement.
AAAATAATTACCTCGTTGTATATAAAATTTACATCTTCTGTAATCAAATTCATGCTTTCCCTGTTATGGTTTTTGTAACCATATCTATAACTTCATTCGTACGCACTTGCTCGCGACAGATAAAACGACGACAACTTTCATTAGAACGACTACAACTTGCATAACAAATGACGTAATGAACGAGTTACTGTAAATAATCACTCTTATTCATTTTAAATATTATTACTATGTACAGTTTAAGCTATTAAACCGGTTAATAAGAACACGTTAGACCACGAAGCAACTAAGACCCCTACTTTTTATTTAAAGAAAATATCATGAATTTTGAGTAGAAAGTTCAAACGTCTTTCTAATCGAAAAGTCCTAGCATTGTATGTGTTCTACGCCCGACATTTTGGGTGTTATGTAGATATTACAAAAAGAGAAACAATTGAGCAACAAGACAAATGATGTATGAAGCATTGTTTCATCACAGCAGACACATTTATATTCACCTACTGGTAAGCGTGATCAACACACAACCAAATTTCTTTGTTTTAACTATCGTCTTAAAACTGAATTAACATCTCATAAAATTCACAAGGCTATCAATTAACATTTACGAAATTTAAACAAGCGTCAGAAGAGAAGCAAAACCCATTTTTTGTGCAACAACTGACGCGTCCATTCCAAAAACTCGTTAATACAGACCATTCGCTTTGATTTGCCTGCCAAGCATATACTCCGTTGCGTTTCATTCATGCATTGCTCGCTGGATGAAGTTCGTTAGGACGGTACAGTCCCTTTACTGGAATTTGCCGGTGAAATGACTTCGCTGTTCCAACCTTATTAACTGTGCAGTGCACTCGAATCGATATGAGCAGGAGGCAGACTGTGTTCTCGCACTGCAGACAAATCTGCACATGCTGCCTGTCAACACACGCGGAGCTCTTAATCGCACGAGGAGGTTTACAGCCTCTCGGAACGATTGCCTTCTTATTGTGTTTGGTAAATTCAATATAAATCCCTTTCAAATCAGCTTGTTTTTTCATCCTTCCGAATAAAATTACTTGCTTGTTCTTTAAATTGTGTGACATTTAAATGTCAATCTAATACGGTGTTTAAAAGATACAAATTGAACCAGTTGCATAAAACAACAACTTAAAAATAGATCTTGTGACATGCAATTGACATATTTTCTTCAGTTCATCACAAACTGCACCACACAAGAAAGGTGCTGGGCACACGTAGCAAAGGGAAGGTTTCGCTGATTGGCATCGAGCAAAGAACAGTAATGTATGAGCGCTAGCAGCCATTTAAAAATTATATTTTTAGAATAAATTATTAATATTTAGAAGAAAAGTATTTGTGATTGAAGTAGTTTCTCCGTGGCTGTGGACGACATTCTTCAATTAAGTCCATTTCTAAGACCATCTGTACAGCCATTTGTTCTCACGAAATGTACGGAAAAATCGTGTTTTTGACCGATTCGGTCGATTTTTCGGGCGCCTGAATGGTGGTTCACGCCTTATGGTCATCAGTCCCGTAAGTGTAGTGGATATTTTTTCAGAGTAGATGGCAATGAACTTCCTCACCTGTAAGGTGAGATCTGGCGCCAATATACACGTCAACTGGCGGAGTTTTCACATCCAGGTATCATCCAGAAATGGGACACCACCTCAGCTGGACAAGCTCAAAGCTCCCGACATATGTTGAGGTGCAATACACATAATTGTTGTTATTATTATTATTACTATTATTAATATTATGATTAGCGAACTAAGATCCTATTAATGCAAGGGCCTCCTGCCATTTGTTGGAAAAGTTGAAATGATAAGAGTGATGATGAAGGGTGAAAGGACCAGGATGGTAGTGGGTTGCGGCAAGTGGAATGGTGGGATAAGATCGGGGAATTTTTTATCCATGTCAGCATTCGCATTATAACTGAGGGAAAGGACTAAAAATCTCTGTCAGGATGGCCAGCCTGGGAATCGAACCCAGACCTCCCAACAGTAAAGTACGCGCGCTACGCACTGAGCCACTTCGTTCGGTACATATAACTTAAAGTGTGTTTAACTAAGGAGGGAGGACAGGAGGGAGGATAGGACAAGGAATAGGAAGGAAATATCGCACGCTGTCCATAACCCGTTTTTAGGGTACTGCTCCGGCATTCATCTGGTATTGTTCAGAGAAACCACGGAAAACTACCGATAAGAGCAGCCAGCGGCTAGAATTTTCATGAACGTCTTCTTTCCGACCTAGCTATTGACTCGTCGCTAGGGTCGAAAATCCTGCCACCCACTGGAATAAGACGATGATCTGCCGTTCAGAGGCACCGCAGTGACATCAGTTGATATTCTGAATCACCTAAGCCGATCGTGCTTCCTAGTAATATTGTGACGTAGTGAAATAAGAAATAAATTTCAATAACAAAAGAAAAATAATATATTAAAGATT
>BOPP01000125.1:1679594-1694606 GCA_017312745.1 Gryllus bimaculatus | reverse complement strand
GGACCGATGGACCGATGGACCGATGGACCGATGGACCGATGGACCGATGGACCGATGGACCGATGGACGGTCGTTTGGCTGTTTTTCGATTTTTCGACATCAAGGACTCACAAAACATGCATTCTGGCTACACCAAGTGTAAGAGAATTTTCTTTTTACAAATTTAGCAACTTGTTTTATCCACGTTTACGTTACCAGAGTCCTGTAATTACAGTTTTTCTGACGGAAATTCACCTTTATTTCGCGCAGCATTACTTGACTTTCTCTTTACTGCATAAGCGGTAGCGAAAAAGTAAAAAAGAATTATTTTCAAGAAAAAAGTAGTCACTTTAAGTACGAAACACATTGAAATCTCTATGGACGTTGCAGTGAATAACGGTTTGCGGTAGAAATGAAAAAATTAAAATTCGTTATAATTTTTGTCTAGATTTTGTTTCGTTTTTCTAATATTCCGAGAAGTGATGTGATTGGTCAAAAATTAAATTAAATTGAAACTCTTTTGAATCATGTTTTTGAATCAAAGTTATTTTTATAAATTGCATTAACTCCAAGCAGAAGTTTCGTGAAAACTTTCCATTTTCTCAAAAATGTGAACAAGACCTGTTTTAAAGGCCTGGAGTTTTTGAACAGATCTTTTAAGAAAACATTCTTCGCACTTTTTCTCTGTTAATTTTTTGTCTTTTCCGAAAAATAGTACGTTTAAAATGGACCAGAATGAGTTCTTTTTCATCATTTGATACATACGAAGAGAAAATTTACTGATAAAAATTACCTTTATTTCATTCAAAAATACGCGAAAACTACCCATGTTTCCGAACAATTGTGCATGATCGTATTTAAGCTTTGTCTTTGAACAATATATTTTATTAAGGAAAAATATTTCTGTTTTCATTACTGTGATTGTACGAAGACGCCGGAAAATGTTCTAACATTTGCAAATTTCGAAAAATGAGAGATTGTATCGAAAATGAGGCCGCGCCAATGTTTTAAGAGTTCAGTTTACGCTTCCAACAAATAGGACAAATTTTAATCAAAAAAGTTTGGAGCAATTTTTGAGAAAAAAATAACAATGTTTTTGAGGCTTCAGATGAAGGGCCCTCAAATATCAAAATTTTGGATACTGACAGACGTTTTGCTGACAATCGATTTTTCGGCACCAATGGCCCACAATACACGGATTCTAGCTTTACAACTTGTTACAGAAAGTAATGTATTACATATTGGAACAAGATTTCTCCATTTTTCCGTTAACAGAGCCCCGCAGTAAGAGTTTTTCTACCGACTACTTGTCGATTTCTCACGCACGATTGCAATATTTCCTCCTTTTACGAAGTAAGTGAAGAAAGCAAAAAGACTGAAGATATACGAGTTCTTACATCAATTGATATTTTAATTATTACCACAAAAATGAACATTACTACAAAAGACACAGGTTTTGAAATTACTCGCGGAAATGACTTTAGGCCGGACATATTTCCCGGAATACACTGAATTTCTTGAAAATGATCGGAACCATTTCATATGATGGCGGATGAATCAATATTATTATAGTATATGTTATATAATTATCGTGATAAGATGATCCTGATAAAGAAACGGAGGTTTTATGGGTCACCGATTTTGCCAGTAGGCATTTTATGATCTGGACCGCAAGTGTTGACGAATGATTACGATGGTTTTCTAAGTTAATGCGTTTCTAATATATTTTTCTAATATTCATTTTTCTTAATTTGACCCTTATTAAAATACAATTTAAACCTATTCCTTATTTTTAGTATAACTGCATATTCCTAATTATGTGTATAACATTTACGTTTATGAACAGAAAGGACAGTTCAGTGCAAGGAGTTTGCAAGTAAACCTAATGTTGCGTTCTTTCAATTGTCAAAATTGAACTTTTTTAAAAATGTGAAATATATGAGAGAAGATTAAGTATTAAAACTAATAGTTTATGAATAATATCCTAGCCTCTCAAGTGAAAGATGCATATTCATTAATGCATTTGATTTTCTCCCAAACAAAAATTAGTGCATCAATGTGAATATCAATGTAATATGTTCTCTAATTTAAAAACGTATAAACGTAAAGTAGCATACTTCTAAGACTTCTCTAAAAGCTATGGATGCTACAGAATGTCTCGTACGAGTTGTTTTCATTGTTCTGGGCAAGCTGTTTGGTTTTGCTCCACCCTCTTCCGAGCTGGCGTCAATAGGTTCCTAAGAACAATTTTTCACATTTGATCAATTTTTTTGTTCCCCTAATTGTATAACTAAAATATGACTTGAAAATAGTACAGAAGAGTTAATTCTCGACCGATATGCAAATTTTCATCTTTCAATCTTTGAAATCAATTTTGTCAACATAATAATAATAATAATAATAATAATAATAATAATAATAATAATAATATCAAATTTGGCAAAAATTCTTTTTTGTAATGTTCATCAGAAGCAGTATTCCTTTCTCGAATGAACATCAGTACATTCACGTGAGTAATTCCTCGCTGATAATTTTAAAATGAGCAATTTTGGAGGACATTTAGACCAAATTAGCACATGGAATCCTACAGAGAGAAAAGTACTCCCGGCAAGAGAGAGCGCAATAGCCAAGTTGAACGCGTGGAAGAAAGTGCAAACTAATTCACGTATTTATGCAGCGCGTCCGCCCCGCTACTTTCGAACCGGATATTGCCGGGTGGAGGAGGAAGAGGATAGACTGAAAGCACGGCACGACGCTCCACCCCTCCGTGTACAGAAAGCTCCTCCTCCTTTCTCTTCCCCACTTGCTCGCTCTCAACACCCTGCGATCCGTCCCCGTCGCCTCCTCTAACCACCTCGTCTCCCTCAATCCCCAAGTCCTCGTCATCACCCTCACTCCCTCCGTTCCTCTAGTTTCCTTCGCTATCTTTGCCCCCGCGCTCTGCTCTGGCCCTCCTCGATTTTCTCGTTCTCCACCTCATTTTAGTCCCTCTCGTGTTCCTCGATTCTGTTTTCCGTTCACCCTTTTCGCCCACATCTCCCCTTCAGCATCTTTCCACGCCATTTCCCCATCACTTCCCTCTTTTTATTGGTACTCAATTCAACGTCCATGATAAGCATCTCCTGCACTTGCATTGCCGCAGGCGTGCAATTGCTGGCACGCTTGCGAGCTGATCTCCAGAAGGTCATATACTGTTTATGTGGCATGATCTTACACACACTTCTTATGTATTACTACAACTTAAGTCATGATTCAGTGGTCCAACTCCCCTCGATACTGCTTTGACTCTTGCTTGAGATCTCCCTTCGCTCTTGCGTCCACCCTCCCACCAGGCATTCGGAAAATCTTCCTTCGTAACATCGACGGCTTCGATCCCTAAAGTCTTCCCCTTATTGACGCCATTTTCGCCCTCGCATTCCTTCTTCCGTGTCTCGTCATCTCCCCCCTCCCCGAGCCCTAAATATTCCACGGCATTCCGGCGCCCTTAGATCTTCAGTCTTTTGTCCTTGCCGTTGAGCACCTTCGCATTCCATTCCTCCATCAACGGCGCTCCTCTCTTTCCTCCGCTCGTCTCTCTCGCAGACCGTTTCATCTTTTTCACGCTTCTCACAGTTATTATCTTGTAGATTTCGTTACTACCTGTACCATTCACTAACGCCTACATTTACCGCCATACGAAGTTTCTATGAGGTTCTTTTGTCGCCGGTTTGGTAAACTTGTGTCTCTCACGAATGATTGTAGATGCAAAATATAACATTTTTAACATACATGGATTTTTAAATCGTCCACTACTGAGATATTGTTGGTCTGAAATAAGTATTGCCAAACCTAGAAAAGCATCTATGTAAAGCATCCTCTAGTAGTTCGCCAAACCTCCTCTGCCCAAATAATAAATTATATCAAGGAGAAGTTTTTGGACGTCAGTTTCGCTCGCAAAGGATACGGCTCCATAGAGCAAGCAGTATTTGAGTAACAATGAACATTTAAAATGTGTTTCATTGATTGTTACCATCCATAACAATCATTACCATATCTTGCATAACCTTTTCTTCCTCTTCCATGAATTTTTGAGAATAAACTTTATGCCCTTTTCACTTTTGTTAACATAATGAAAAGGTCGTTAGGTACGTCTAATGTGTATCATTGTAATTGGTGTTCGTCATTCTGGTAACCATGGCATCATGGTTTACCTCCGTTAACTATCATTTTGTATTTTTTAAAACAAATGTTCGAGTTCTGTGCGTGGATGGACTCATTAAATCCCTTCCATTAAATCGCGATTCGCGAAAGAGCACGAACGTTCGACAAGCAATGGCCGAAACCTCGTGGATACCCCGCCCTCTTTATTTCCCGTGCGCTATCGTCAGCTTCAGCTCCACGGTACGCCAGCTTATCCTCAACGTCGCTGTTGCACTCCCTCGCCGTCTCCGACGCCACTTCGCTGCTCGCTCTTCCAGGGCCGCCGGGCCATTCTCTCGCGCCGCCTTCGCCTCGAGGCACGCCCCCTTCGCACCCCATCACCCACCCTCCACCGCCAGACACATTCGAGCCAGAGACAATCCGATTCTTGAAGCACTGATACTTTTTCTCGATTTTACCAATATTGGTAATGGTACTGGGGATTTAATAATGATAATAATAGTAGTAATAATAATAGTAATAATAATGATAATAATAATAATAATGAAGATAATAATAATAATAATAATAATGAAGATAATAATAATAATAATAATAATAATAATAATAATAATAATAATAATAATGAAGATGGGATGGGGATGTGAATGGCAGATGGACTCATCGCTTTATTGCAAACATCGAGAGATGGGTTAGCCGAAGTTTTGAGGAGATGAGTTATTACCTGCCCCAGGCTCTTACGGGACATGGGGGATTTAATAAATACTTCTACGATTTCAGGATCGTAGAGAGGCCCACATGTAGTCTCCGTCACACAGACATAGATGATGCTGAACACACACTATTCCAGTGCAAGGCATGGGACGCGAAACGAGATGTTTGTAATGTCAACCTCCAACACGTTATAAAGCCAGACAACATTGCCGACATGATGCTGAGCTTGCAGAAAAAATGGAAAACAATAGATATAATGAAGAAGTAGAGCATCTGCTACCCGCGAATCTCCTGCGTGAAGTAGTGTCTAACGACGGTTTCGGCTTGAGAGAGAATACGGTTTAAGAGACGGAGGTTAGGATTTTAGTCGGTAACCCAGTTGGGAATCCGACTTCCCCAGCTTCTCTAGTATCCATAAAGGATTTTCCTACTCCATAAAAACAGTAATATAATAATAATAATAATAATAATAATAAATAATAATAAATAACAATAAATAACAATAAATAACAATAAATAACAATAAATAACAATAAATAACAATAAATAACAATAATAATAATAATAATAATAATAATAATAATAATAATAATAATAATAATAATAATAATAATAATAAATAATGATAATAATAAATTTATTGACACAAAAATTTTGAGTTATCTGAAATTTTACATTATTACTGTAACGATTACTAAGTACAATATACGTGCTCTCCCGTTTGACCACATTATTCGTGTCCGTAGTAGCATTGCAGACAAAACAAGAGTATAATACGGATGTGAGTTTATAAAAATCGGTGAAGTGTTGACAGTAAAGAAAACATCATAAAGCATATCGACGTCTCGGATTATAGAGTCCCATCCTCTGAGCCGAGCAAAAACTTGATGTTATAGTTTAAACTATGAAATACAATATTTTAAGAATGCATAGGCTATTACGTATTAGACGGCATTGAAAGAATATATTAATTTTGACCATTTTGTCATTTGAACAGTTTATGATTTCGTAAAAAATATAATGAAACCTGAATCGCAATATTTCTCATCCTCACCTCCTTCAGCACCAGCCCATGAGTTCCTTTAAGCAAGGTAATAATGAAAATAAATGGGAAATTGTAAACAGTAATTGCAACTAGAAGACACTTCTTGGATAACTCTTCGAAATGGTCTCTCTTCTCAATTGTAACTTAACTGTCATTGTAAAAGATCTATGAATAAGTACACTTAAAGTAATTGTTTAAAACCTTCCAAGACTCGTAATGTCGATAAATAATCAAATATTTTTAATGAGTTCCATCCTCGCTTCGCCTTATCACCCATGCACTCGACCTAAAACCTTCACCACCTCATCACCCGTGATCCCCGACCCGGCGCACCTCGCGGCCGCGCCACCTTCGCCACTTCCTCGGTACCTGCTCCGCGACCCCGCCAGCTCGCATCTCCGGTGCCCGCCCACTCCCCCACCCCTTACCCCCTCCCCGCCCCGAGCACCCATCCTCTTACGCCCTCCCTCACCGGGCCCGGTAATCGCCCCGGCCCGCCCTTCCATTAACTGCGGCCATCCTCTTCATAATGCATTCTCCACGAAGCCCAGCACACACACCAGAGCGAGCCAATCTTAGCGCTTCGATCGCGCCCGCCCGCCCGCTCGCCTGCCAGCCGATGTTTCGCAGAGCGCGAGATGCCAGGGAATTGATTCCGAGTGGCGACTGGGCAAACAATCACGAACGATGTCGACGCCCATGACGACGACGACGACGACGACGACGACGGGCCAAACGTAAATTGCGTTCGCGAAATATGCGATTTCGCCTCTCCCTCACGGCCGGCCACGCCCCCGCGCTGAGCCGCGGCGAGGCACGGTGTGACCAGATAGCAAAAATAGTGGCCAAAACCTCAAATGGGTGTCGGGACGATGTATACATACGCTCAGAAATAATCTATATTAATAAAAGTGAATTCAACCAGGTGTAACTGACTTCGTCATCGAAAAAGGAGTGTATGAATAGGAAAGAAATTTTTACCGGCTCTTCTTCAAGATTGTTACAGTATCGTTGCGAAGTTAGGTAAAGATTAATATAACACAAATGAGGAAAATAAATAATTTAAATGATATGTTGGTAGACGGACCACGATCATTATTTTTCGCTTGTCGCAGATGGGTTCCTATTGCTTGTCTTTTGAACAGTTTACGATTTCGTAAAAAATGGAATGAATTCTGAACCGCAATATTTCTAATCTTTGCCTCCTTCATCACCAGCCCATGAGTTCCTTTAAGCAAAGTAATAATGAAAATAAACAGGAAATTGTAAACAGTAATTGCAACTAGAAGACCCTTCTTGGATAACTCTGGCCAGCAGTGGCACAGCACAACTGGTACCAAATAGTTTGCTAGAGGCTAGTCGTAGTACGTAAGATAGAAAATGTTAATCTAACAGCAATGTACTGTAAAATAAAATGAAATAATATTTTAGCATTATATTAAATTTGATCCAATTACATTAACTTTTTTTTCGTTTTCTTCTTGCACAAAGATTGGATATTAAGAAAGAGCTGGCAAACGGGGTATTTCCCTAGTTACTGATAAAACTTTAATACGCAGCTATCCCCGCCCGAATCCTTTCTTATTTCTAAGATAGTGAAATATTCTAATGACTTATACCAATTATTACACGTTATACACACAGTCTGCCAGTACAACACTTGTGGACGTTAATTTCAGTAATGCAGCTTGCCGCTACGAGATAAGAATTTTTTCGTTAAACTTTTATCTGAAGCGAGAAGCAGCCAAACTTTCCTTTCATTAAACGAATACTAATTAAAATAAATTATCTATAAATTTGCAGGTTTTTATTTGGTTATGTATAACACGTATTTTAGATATATATTGCAACTTATTATATTGAGGATAAATTTACCTAATATAAAATTAACTATATTAAATTAACATATTTGCATACCCCTAACATAGACATTACTGACTGAAAAATATAATAAAAATTATTTTAGAGTACGTTTCATAAACACTGGAAACTACAGCCTACTGTCTCCTTTGACGCTACAAGAGCACTGACCGCCTATTCCAACTTCAACCCTCTACACCGCACAGCAGATCTAGGGATTAGCCTTTATACTTTCACAACAGATGTACCAAACATTCGTCTTTCGATGAGTGTTGTCGAAAGTTCCCACTGGCGTAGGTGGTTCCGAGCATCAACTGATGTCATTGCAGCACTTCTGACCGCAAGGTCCTAGGGTTCGAGTCCCCATACTGGCAGGATTTTCGATGTTGGCCGGATAGCCACTGTCTGGAGGAGAATTCGAGCAGCTCGCAGCTGTGAACGGTAGTTTTCCGTGGTTTCTCCGATCAAAACCAGGTGAACGTCGGAGCAGTACCATAACAAACGGGCCACAGACCGCGCGCCCTCCCTCTTCCTTATCCTAACTTCACCCCTTACATACACTTACATCACAACACTACCGCAGATGTCGGAAGACGAGTCGGGAGCTAAGAGCCTGTTCGATCTAAGACTGTGCCCGCTGGTGCGAATTACACCGTTAGATGACGTGTATGTCTGCACCGGATCCCATCATCCCACGGATGAAGATTACCGCCACCATCCGCGATAAACAGCACGCACTACACTTACGGGACTACTGACCTTAGCAGTTGACCCTCCCGGAAACACCAATCAACCAATCGGAGATTCCCGCCAAAAAAACTTTTATTTCCGAGATTTTGTCCACGCTTTCGCCATCTGGCCACACCGTGCCGACGTGGCGCCGGCGCTGCCCGCCGCTCGTCCCGTCTAATCAACGCCGTGTTTGCCGTGGGAGACCTAAGCGCCCCACGCGCGAGAGCCGCGAATTGGGATTCGCGCGGCGCGGAGCGGAGCGGAGCGGAGCAGTCGAAATAAGACAAATTGTCTCGCGGAAGAGACGCAAAGCAGCCGGCACGACGACGTAGCATTTTGCTCGAGATGTTTCGCCAAGAATTCCTGCTATTCTCGCCGAAACGCGTAATGGATGTTGGCGTTCGGAACTTGATGGAATAAATAATCAGAGGAAATGTTTGCTTTTCGAGGGTTTGTCGAGTTGACAAGATTTTGCAACAGTGGCGCAAAGAACTGTTTACCAAGAAGTGATCAAATTCCGAAGTAGAAATCAGCGATCGATTGATTTAATCAACGTGTTTTGCAAATTTTCCTTCGAGTTCTCCTGTTGGGATTATTCTACGGCGTGGGAGCTGGGTGTAAGCTGACTACATGATTTCTTAGGAAGATTTGTTTTTTATTTAACCCGAATGAAAGCATTATTTTTATTCGGAATTAAAATTATTTAACGCTAGTTGATCATTATTTATTATTTATTTATACTTATATAATTTTTTTACCATTTATCATTAATACGTATTTATAACGTATTCAGTTGAAATATTTAACTAAATATTGAAATATTTTTTCGTTACCACAGAATATTAGTAAAAGGTACCTTGGTGAATATTTGCATCAGCTTCAAGAATGTTGAAACCCCATAAGCACTCGCCCATACTCCTTGAGAACGCTTTCGGAATTCTTACACTTACTATAATATACAAAAAGTCAATTAATACTTCCGTATAACAATTGGTATTTCAAAACTCTATGTTCAAATTTCATTATTCAATTTACACATCTTAACAGTTATAGAATATGTTTAATTTCTTGAATAAAGGCCATTATCCGATTTCAAATTTGGTGGGGATCATACGAACGTAATAGATCCACGAATTAAAACTCAATACTGGCATATTTAGGAAAGAATGAATTGCCGCAGCAAACAATTTATAACCGTATATCTCTAAAAAATGTACATTCATTTTACATTCAGAGTGTAGTAGAATATTACCTAAGGTTACTTTTAAAAGTATCACTCATGGCCCACCCACGCCATGCCTTCTTGGCTGCACTGCTGGTAAATGTCCAATGCCACATTCGTTCTCTTGCATACTGAGTGAGTGACTGAGAAAATAAATTGGCGAGTACTGATTCTCCGGTAGCCACAATTCCTTAAGGCGTTTGTCTCGTAGAGGGACAGACGATGATATTCGTATAAATGTGCGTGTAGATGTTCCTGTAATGTGAAACGCAATGTGCATTCGTGTACATGGAATGAGTGTAAATGCATGTTAAATCTTGGAAGATGCGGTGTTCATGAGAACTAGCTTCGACCTACTTTACGGCTTGTGAGATTGCTCCTCTCCAGGTATCTCCCCCAACGGAGCACCAAACAACCGGGACAAACTCTTAAGCACTCTAGTCGTCATCCGACATGTCTAATAGTTCTACAGATATAAGTGTAAGTGGGGGGCGAAGAAGAAAGAAGGGGACAAGGTTGTGGAAGGAAACATTGTGCGTGGTCTATAGCCCTTTTGATAAAGACCGCTCCGGCATTCGCCTGGTATATATTGAAGTAACCACGTATATCTATCAATCCGAGCAGCCAGCTGTTAGAATCCCCCACTAGCCAGTGACACAATTCGACCTAGCTGACAAGCTAGTTTCGAAAATCCTGCCACGGTCAGGACTCGAACCCCTGGTGTAGAGATAACGATGCTGACACCAGCTACCGCAGTCGACCATTGCATCAAAAAACAGACCTCCACCCTCGCCTTCAAGGGCGCTCTCCGCGGCAGAGGACACAGGACTGGTTCCACGACGTCGCGCACAAGTTGGCAATCGGATCCGTCAGCGAGCGGAACAGTCGCCACGGCTAGCCACAGTAGCCGCGGCTGCGGCCGGCGATCGCTCTGGAACCCTCAACACCCGTGGCACTAACAGGCAAGGAGTACGACGCAAGGTTCACGTATGGGGGGCAGGAGATCGAGAACCAAACAAGCAGCTAAAAATTGTGGAAATTGAATAAACTTCTAGCATGTAAACGTCTGCATAAAATATCCCCATATGATAAGATACCTCGGTAAAAAGATCTTCGCATATTTTCGAAGCTAAATATCAATAGCAGTTATGTCTAATTGATTAAAAAATGGAGAAACGTTTTCTATTATTGAGCTGACCTCTATTTTCAGCAAAATAAAAGTTTACACTTCCTGTTGATAGCAGCAATCCTTTCTAGAGTCTTTTTTAGTTACAGGTTTCTTAAAGACACATTTTGCCTTATACTTCAATTTCAATCTTAAGTTTTACAAAACTATCTACTTCTGGGGCATTGAAATTATGTATGAGATGTACCAAGTAGGGAGAAACCAGAAGGTATGAAACTACTTTTGGCAAAAAAAGGAGAGATGCAAATGTACTGCCAAAATAACGCGTAATGAGAATTTAAGAGGAAGTAAGATGTATAAAAAGGCGAATATACGAAAACATGACAAATGAATTCTAAAGCGACTCCGGGCGAAGAAGCTAGTCCGGAGAAGCGAAGAGAAGAGGAGAGGAGATAGGACTTGGACTGAGTTCGAGGATAAAGCATTGCGCACCAAGAGCCTTCAAAGGAGGGCCAACAGACGCAAAGTGGTAATTAGGTGGGAGTGAGCGGCAGCGCGGAGCACGCGGCCCCGGGGAGGGGGGGGCAAGAGCGGTGGGCCCGGCGGTGGTGCAGACGAAGAACGCAGGAAACGAGGAGCAAGCCGAGAGACAGGCGCAAGCGGACAGGTCACGTGCGTGCTGAGCAGGAGATGTGTTAACTGAGAGGACAGGAGCGGTGGGTGTGATCTGGCTGCCGGGCGGCGTGGCGAGTGACGCGGCACGGGTAGTGGTGACGCGTGACGTCGAGCGTGACGTGGCTGAGTGGTACTTGACGTGCAGTTGGCCTACGTGGTACGGCTGGCGTGACGTGCGTGACGTGGCGTTGACTGGCCGTGTGACGTGGTGACTGGCGTGACGCTGCTGCGTGCGACGTGACTGGAGTGGCGTGGACTGGGAGTTACGTGTGCGTACGTGAGCGGAGTGACTGGACGTGTACTCGACGTACGTAGATAAGCGGGCGAGCTGATCGTAGCGGGATGGAGTTTGCGTGGTGGTCGGGCGCGACGCTGGCGGAGTCTGGTGACGTGCTAGGCTTAACCAGGCGTTGCTGCGGTGAGGGATGACGGAGCGAGGCTGTAGGGGGAGGCATGAGCGATCGAACGGTGGGCATGCGACGTGTGGGGCGTGTGATCATGAACGGGAGGATCGATGAGCGTGGCTGGCTTTGCCTTTCTTGTGTAGAGGTCATACGGCAAGCGGGGCAGGCGGGAAGCGTTGGGGAAAGGGCGGGAAGGCGGGAGTGTAAGACACGGTAAGACAGGTGGACAAGGACGTGTGCTGACAAGGGTGACAAGGTGAGAGAGGTTGAGACGGTGGGACGGGTGGCGGCGATGGACGGGTGGCAATGGACGGGCTGGGAGGATGCGGGCGATGGGCGGGGTGGGCGAGGGACGGTGGGCGGATTGGACGGTGGGCGGATGGACGGTGGGCGGATGGGACGGGGTGCGGCGGATGGGGTGGCGGGTGGCGATGTGGGCAGGGGGCGTGCGGGTTGGGCGGATGGCGGGGTGGGCGGATGCGTGTGGTGGGGATGGCGGTGGCCGATGGGCGGGGCGGATGGCGGCTGGCGACGGGACGTGGGGCTGATGGACGGAGGTGGCACGGCGTGGCGATGCGGATTCGGGTCGCGATGGCGGTGAACAGGCTGGCGGCGACCGGGCGCGTGGCTCATCAGCACATCAGAGGCCTGCAGCAGCGGCGGTGGAGCGCGAGCTACAGTACGCGATGGTGGTGGGGGAGGGGTGGGGTAGAGGTCCCGGAGTAGGGCGCCCGCCCCCGCGCGAGGTGAAGGGGCGCATCAGAGTAATCTCGAGCCGTTGGCGCTATCGGAGGAGCGCAGGCGGTGACGTCTTGCGCGGTGACGAGCTCCGCGAGACAGGAGCCAGATCTCCCGCCACGCGCACTGGCCCAGGGCGGATTCCACGCGCGTACAAGGGGCGCGCTCTGTAGCCTACGCTGCTGCCGGGGAAGGAGGAGGCTCCGCGTTTCTAGGCGATACCAACCCCACGTTTAACGTCAGCAGCGCACCCAAGGAGGGGCGTCAACCTTTCCCCCAAAAAAGTCAATGATTGTAATATTACAAAATATTGCTTTTACTCATTTCCTATATTATCGAAAGTTATTCAGTTCATCAATTATTTACCTTATTAATATTAATTACGAAATGACAAATAAAAAAACACATTATATATTCCAATTAAACGAAAAATTCTTTATAAGAAAAAAATATGTTGGCTGCACACTGTACCAGAAACCGCCCTCCCTCTCCACCAATCTTAACTTAACTTTAAGTGTTTGATAACATAATTAGATTGATATAGAGCAAGTTACCAAATCGGTTGAGTTGTCGGGCGAGTGCCGAACTTTTCGTAATACCACCTTTTTGTAAGAAAACATCAATAAATAAGTAATGCTTTTGACACAAAATTTTATAGGGAAAAACTACATTTCGGCTTAATATTGACTTTGCCAAATATTCCTATGAGTTTGGTTTAAAACCTTGTACGATACGAATCTTGTCTTTATCCTCTTTAATATACGATCACGAGAATTTTCTCAGAAGACTCAAATTGTGAATTATTAACATCACAATTATTATTGTATTATCATTAAGATCTAATATTATTACCAGGCATATTTTCCATCATGAAATTATTTTACGAGAACCGTACAAGAAGCATAAAGATAATTATTTTTGAATTAATTCATAATAATTGTAAAGAAGTAAATGATTGATAATATTATATTATGCAACTATTTCATAATGTTAAGCTTTATTTCATATTTCATTAGTACGTGTTTTGAAACGAGCGACGGTAGGAACGAATTTTCTAATGTGTACAGTTACATTACTTTTTCTTTATGTGTAATAGCATTAAAAACTTACAAGAGGATTAGAGTTATTATCTTAAAACAGCTGTTTTACGACGTTACGGGTAATCGGCATCTGTGAGAAAAAGCGGTGGACGTTGTTTGGTTTAACGGCACCTCCCCACGATTCTTTCGCCGCGATTCGGTCGATTGTGATTCGGTTCTTCACCACCTCCTCATGATTTGCAGGTTGCAATCGGCTTAGAGTGCGATGACGATATTATTCGTGCCCCCGACGACCAATACGTCTGAATATGTGCCATAAGATATCATTCTGTGAACGGTTTCTTGCAATTAAAAGGGTAGTTTGTAATGCTGGAATATAAAGAAGTATTAATATCTACATATGAAAAATTCAAATATTGCAGGTATGTTGAATTCTCGATGAAAGCATTGTTCATTATTTTGTTAGTTTTATAATCATAGTAAAGTCATGAAAATTTCTTTATATATCTCGTAGTATGTGGCCCCTTTGTTCCGGGAACCAAGCCGCCACATTTCCAGGGGACTTGCAGAGAGTCAAACGAAATCATCTTCGAATCTACATCATCTTAGGTAGTGTGCAGTGTTACAGAACACAATACGAGTAATGTCATTGACTCTTAATACTACAAGCATCAAATATTTCAAAATTTGCCATTTCTTTTATATGAGATTCATATATCCTTCCGAAACGTTTCTCGCCATCCTCACGATATCAGGAAATCTAAGAAGTTTTGCTGTATCTAGTATAAAGAACTCGTTCTTTTCTTCTTCTTTTCCTCTTTTCCCGTTTTCTTCTTCTGCTTCTTCTTCGCGGCTTCATATAGATAAGTGTCTGACAGCTCACATTGCACAAGCGGTAGACTCGCGTTTAAGAATGATAAAGAACCTCAACTGTAATTGACGTTGCAATGCAGTAGGTCGCAGAGTGCACGGGACCACAGGCGCCAAACCCTGTGAATCCTTGCCTGCCTTCTCCCCACTTCCCGCCCCCGCGGACATCTAGAGTCCCTCTCTCTCTCTCTCTGTCTTCAAGCGACGAAACGCGCCTCCTCCGCCGCCTCCGCCACCGCCACCTCGCGCCGCGGAGTTCGGGCGCGGGTGATCGATTGCCGGCCGCCGCGCGGGGCACGGGGCACGGAGCACGCGGAGAGGCGAAGGAGGAGGAGGGGGAGGGGGAGGAGGAGGAGGAGCCCGAAACAGCGGCGAGAAGTTAGTCGCTCGCGCGCGCGCCAACGGATTCCGACGGGCCACGCGGCGGCCCGCAAAGCGACAGCCTCACCGCCTCCGCCGCTCCCCGC
>BOPP01000125.1:1594472-1679456 GCA_017312745.1 Gryllus bimaculatus | reverse complement strand
CCCCTCTTCAACACCCCCCTCACCAATGCTTATTTTTGCTATCCCCCACCGCTTCGCCACTGACGTCACACCACTCCCCCGCCATCGCCTACTTCTACTATGATACACCGAGAACGGTAAAAGATCGCATTTCTCCCAGCCCTACCAGCAGCAACCACTGTATCAAATTCAGTGGAAATTACGAGTAGTAAACAGACAGTCATGGTATTTATTTACACAATAATTAGCGTATTAAATCTTCAACAATAAGTGTTGCCACCCTCATAAAAGAAAAGCATGGCGTCGCAGATTGACTAAATTGACACTGGGAACAGGGGGTTAATTAACGCCACCTATATCCATTTAGATGGCGTTGGATTTATTCCCTATCTATGCACTGAGATCGCTGCGCCAAAACACACAAAACACGTTTTTGCAAATATCTTACAATATTCTGGCCGGATCCAAAAACAAATCATCAGTTCCCAACCAGGACACTGAGACGCGTTGAATGGCACTTCATATGGCTCTATTGGTGGACGGGAAGTGCTCTAGCTGTGAGTGACGGATGCGCACACACGTGGTTACGCAAATACTCTGTAGAAATTATTTCCGTAACACTAACTTTGATTTTGGTATCTCCAATACAGATAGTGGCAAATGGATAATGTTGCGTCAAACTGTGGCATTGATAACAAATATTTAGATTTTTGGATAACAATTAATTGACTGTAATAAATAATATTCATATGACACTAAGTACGTTCCTTCCTCCCTTTTGCGCTATGTATCATCGTATCTATTCAAATAAAAAACTAAACTCATACAAAAATCTAATACATTTCTCTCCTTTTAGTAAAATACCACATGAGTTCGTGGAAAAACTCTCAAACTAACATGTTTTAAATCCTGAACTGCTTTCAATATAAAGTAATAATTCTATGCTTTCTTATATTTAAAACAGTTTTCAATCGATATTTGAAGTATTGATAATTTTGTGAAATAGATAACAAATAGACAACAATAAATATAATAGCCGTTATAGAATCTTATATGTATATCCATTTATTTACCGCATTCCGCGCAACTACAAAAACAAAATACTTTGCAAATATGATGGTACACAAGTTATTTCATTGTAGAAATTCTACAAACAATTAAATATTGATAACATTCAATTTATCTAATAAATCGAGGAAATGGTAAAAATTTCAAAATTCTGCACTACCAGTGGCGGGTAGAATCCGACAACATCCGAAGAGATCGGTGTTCATGATTAATGGAAGTCTGACAGAAAAAAATCTCTTACGGGCAACACATTTCTCATCCATCCATTCCTGATGCCAGACAAATATCGTTGCTCGAAGAAGTGCTCTTGGAATCTCGATCTTTTCCAAGAATACGCAATAGCTAAAAAGCAAATTCGCGAGAATTTGGTAGATTAATGTCACTCTGGGGGATTTTGTCATATTTAACATAATGTGGCATCTTTATACATCGCAATTGAGAAAAAAAGGAGTGAAAAGGAGATGAACTAGTGCCACTATAACAAAGCAAGACTTTCTCGTAAATACGTGACAACAATGTACAGTAATAATATAGTGCCATGATACTAATACGTCAACCATCATTCCTGAATTCCATCTCGTGCAGAAAAGCTGATCAAGGCTCAATCTTGATTTATCCTTAAACGGAAAACGCGTCTAAGGAGCCGTATGAGTCAAGTGTTACTGCACATGTCGCCAATAATTCTTTGCTATATCTTGCAACGAGCAATACGCTAAAGAAATACGAGTGTTTGACAGTTTATAAGAAACCGTTGATACAAAAACTCCGCAAGTGCATCACTGCCTGATTGGAAATTACCCTCCGATTCTGCATCAGATTTTCTACGAAAAATAAGTTCGCAGATTAAGGCATAATCAGTTCCCCAACCTAGCACTTGCGGCAACTTGCTGGACATTTGGAGCAAGTGTAAGGAATATGTGGGGGAATATGCAGAGAAACGTACGGGGGATAAGTGGATCCCGAGTTATGATCCTTTAACCTTTTGACGCTGTTCCTCCATTACTTACGTGGATTCCGTTTGGTGTCAGATTTAACTCACACGTTTTACAAAATAGCTTACAAGTATTTCATACAAGGATGTTAATTGAAATTATCAACTGAGAAAATAATGCTATTTAGTTGCTTTATTTACTATATCATACCAAAAAACAAAGATTGATAGTATTTCCAGAAAAAATATTTTAGTAAATTCTTATAACTATACATAGGTGTGTATCATTCCAGCTTGGGAACGTTTGAAACAGAACTACTAACTCCTAATAGACAAATACTCTAGATTATCATTCAGCAACCACATCATATTATAAAACAAAAATAGACACGTTTTTAGAATGTTTCTTATAATTTAGAAGTGTATTGTGGAATATGTTTGGGAGCATTTCTGATTCCAGCCACATAAAAACCAAATTACTTAAAAAATCAAGAACACTTAAAAATTAAAAGTATACAACGCAGGTAAAACTGTACATACGTAACATATTTAAAAGTAGTTCTACGTTCATGTGAAAAATTTTGCAAAACAATTTTTTCAGCTCAGGTCACAAATGACCCCAAACACAATGTAAGGTATAAACAATATTTTACAAATTGAGACCCCTATGAACCCTCTTTTACATTTTTATAAATTTTGGGTATCGCCCTCCGTAGCATGTAAGAATAGCCAGAATCCAGTACAACCTCGAAATGCAGTTAATACTAAATTGGCCTCTTGACATCAACAGGGCCATCAAGACAGATGTAAATACTCAAACGTGCAGTTCAGGAGCCAGTCGTTTCAAAGTTGGGATCCAGTGTGAAACTTTTTTAGCGACATTGTGCGGTAGATTAAAGAACCTTATTCAGTGCATTCTGGAGGCTGGTCTCCCCCCCCCCCCCCCGACGTCTGTCGGTTATAATGAGTAAAGTAAGGAAAGTACGTCCCACGATGCCACGGTCCGAATTAAGTCAGATGAATAGGACAGGGCAGAGATGGTGTTGCGTTCCTCCCTGGAGTTTAATACAGGCTCGCACTGTCGCCGCACTCTCTCCATAGAGAACGTCAGGAACGGATTCATCCCACATCCCTGTAAGTTCTTCTGATACTTTCTAGACCTGACGACTACCAACCCCTCGCCTCCTCAAGCCGCAACCGCTGCTACCGTTATCTTCAGCCCGTCCTCATATCATTGTATTTACGTTCACGACAATAGCTCCGCCTTTTCTATAAGCTCTCGAGTAATAAACGTTGTGCACTGCTATTCACGTCTCTGCAGTGCAATCCCGAATCACTGCAGGTGGTTAAGATGATGTCGTACGGATGCCGTGACCCATTATACAGGCTGTTCCAGAATGTTACAAACTCCCAGGACTTGTAGATAGTCGAGGAAGATAACGTTTTGCAATGATCTGCACTGATTTTTCAGTGCGACAGAACATGGACCTTCCAAACATTAATGCAATTTGAATTGCCTACCAATCAAAATCACATATGTAACTTTGTTTCATGAGATTCAACAAGTGTTCATCAACAAAAAGTGATAGTTTCCGACACTATACGTATTCTAGAAGTTCTTACATTTATAATGAACTGTGCTATATAGGGAGCTCCCCTACATTCCTCTGAACGTAATCAATAAAAACAGACACCACCGATCAGAACAGCCTACGAACTCTTTGATCTTTACCATATCAAACTAATTTTAAGAATCCACCTAGAAAAGAATCTCGTTCTCCCAGTCACCAGTTGCCTCCGACTGTCACGTCGCAGAAACGCTTCCGACTACCCGAAGCTAGTACTCCACATTATTGAAAAGTAATTTTGCCGCCCGTTCCGATGAGAATGCGTCCTTTAAACCCCGCGCGTGGAGATTAAAGCAACCGTTTCAGAATGCACCACACGTCCGAAATTCTAGGGCACGCGGTTCGCGAAGGGCTACTTTCACAGGCACTTCACGCCGTCTACGCATTCGTGTTACGGCGAGGTGGCTTTAGGAGCGGTCCAATAATTCGGCAATCGGCGCCCGGCCTCCGCGGTCCCAAACGGCCCGCTCAATTGGAACGAGATAAATATGAAGCGCCGAACGTGTCCTATTACGTGTGGCTGTGTTTTATTGCTTTCGAGTTCGGGGAGTGTGACCATACCGCGCCACTCGCCGACGCGGGAACTCGGTAAGTTTTTTCGGCCCTTTGCTATAATATCTGTTGATCAGTTCAGCTTCCTTACTCAAACGATGATTGTGCAATCTGATTAAAGGAATCAATGCCACATGAATGACGCTCTTGTGGCTGCTTTAATTGACAGAATCAGACTCCACAAGCAGTTAATTCAATGGAAAACGAGCATGCTAACGAGAAGATCGACCATGAATGCCTGAATTGTGAAACGATCGTATATTTCACTTCGTAAAACGACGTCCTGCGAAACATACACGTAAAAACTATGATTTTCCAGGACTATTTTTTTCTAGATTGCTTCTTGCTTTTTGGATGTTTAACGCTCACCAACATTATTATTATTATTATTATTATTATTATTATTATTATTATTATTATTATTATTATTATTACTGTGATGATTATTATTACTGTGATGATTATTATTACTGTGATGATTATTATTACTGTGATGATTATTATTACTATGATTATTATCATTACTATGATTACGATTGTCATCATTACTATTATCATTATATTATTATTATTAAAATTATTATTAAACGAAAATGTACATCAATGTCACGATGAAATTATAAAAAATTCAATCTCGGATGGACAATAAAACTTCTAGTTTTGAAGTCGATTTACCTCAGAATCTGCGGATAGGGAGTATCTGATGAAGGGGCGGATATGGAGATATCTGAGTGACACCCACCTGGATTTACATTAAGAAAGCAGTCGAGCAATAGATTCGGTTGATTGTTTTCGTGATTCCGGGCTCGTCAACTACAAGGGTCATTGATCCCGTAAGTATAGTACGTATTTGCTCGGGAGGTGGCGGTGAACCTTCGGCGAGATCCGTCGTCGACTTAGTGTGAAGGTGTGACACGTGTGAAGTGTAAACCATTGCTAAGCATTTCCGGGTCTACTAGTTAAGAATATATTATCATGCGAAACTAAATAACGGCAGCTATTCCAATAGTAGCACTTAAGGCAAAAACAAAGAATACTTACTGCACCCTTACGGGTGCACAAAACTCCTACCCTACCTAGGCAGCCCCAGACATCGGAAGTAACTAAAAATTATTGTGAGGGCCAACGCCTTTCAGGTACACCCACCTAAAATATTGTAATGTCCTATGCAGTAATTAAATTAAGGTTATATATTCTTATTTTCTGTAATCCCACAATTTTTTTTTCCGCGATGAAATGCCCAGAGACGAACAATAGCCAAAGTTACGCAAACTGAATTTGAGCGTGGCCGTTGTGGAATTTCCTCGAATGACGTCAACGTGTAGGTGCAATGAGTAGTAACTTGACTATGACGTTGACGACGATGATGAAGATGAGAACTATTAGGTAGGATAATGAGGTGAGTAATGTGGTGAGCAACTTGAATGAACACAGATGAGGTAATTGAATGAAGGACTGGTTACAAGCAAGTAACTGAGAAAATTTGCCACGAACGCGTTTTGTCTACCACATATTCCACACGGTTTGAACCGGAATCCAATTCTAGTGGTCAGAGGTGCAAAGCTAAAAGCGTGCTAACCGATACGTTGCGTATTTCACTAATTTATTTCAGTTGGGATTTTATATGGGAGAAGGGTGAACAATAATCTTATTTTCACGCCTTTGCAGTAACTTCTGACTCTCGAACCCAAAATGAGCCTTTCAACTTGCCGTAAATGTGCTGAACGTGAAACGTTGGGCATCTAAATTGTACAACAGAAAGATGTATTAGTTGAAGACATCATTAACCAAAGTTAGCCTGTGTATGAAATATATAAATAACTAGTGATGCTACGTAATGGCACATACTTTCATGTATTACTTTTCTATTCCTTTTGTCACGGCTAGCTATTCGGACTTGCAACATACTCTTGCCAGCTACCATCTATCGCCGCCCAAAGTATTAATTTCTTAATTTTTCGATTTCCTAATAGTAGGACAGAAGTATTATTTTAAGAACACTAAAACGGCGTCCTAAATTACAATTTTCTTTGAAAAAGTTCGAGCGTTCTTAAGAAAATGGCGCTTAAGCGCTACTGTAAAGTCGAAATTTGAAGCACTTTTTCACACACATTTTTTGAGTTTTCGAAAAATGTCATTCAAACGTCATTTCATTTCAACGTCATTTGTGACATTAAGTCACAAATATAATAGTGTTTACAAGTTGCTGAAAAAGTGCTTATAAATGGCATGAGAGATCTTTTAAATAAATTACATTTGTGTAATTTTTGACAAAAAAAGTACTTCGAAATTCACTTAAAGTCATATTAAAGAATACAATTACCACTATCCGTTCGAAAAGTTTGAAAAAATATAGAAGCTTTTTTTTTTCAGAAAATGGCTTTTGGGCGTTTCTGAAAATGAGGAATTTTGAGCTATTTTTCATAGAAAACAGTTGCGTTTTCGACAAACTTTATGCCAATATTTGAAGAACATGTACTCAAATACAACTCAAATACAATACTGTGAATAAATTCTCGCTAATATAAATATTAACGATGTGAGACAAGTCAAAAAAGTTACATATTTGTAATTTTTGAAAATACAAAAGAATAGAGCAATATGGCGTTTATGTCTTCTTAGAGAGTACATTTAGCACTATCCCTACCAATCGTTTAAAGAAAAAAATTGGGCAGTTTTGGAGAAAATATTTTTGTTTTTTGATTGCATATATTTCTCACAAAAATGTACTTTACCTTAATAAAAGAACTCACTATAAAGAACATATATTACTTAAAGGAAAAATCTTTATCTTTAATTTTGTAGTTGCAGGAAGACGCCCGAAAAATTTTGAAGTTTTCGAAAATTCCGAGTTAAACCAGAAAATCGGAGCTATCCCACCTTTTTACTCTATGCTTACAAGAAATTTAAAGAAAAAAATTGGTGCCGTTTATGAGAAAATATTGAAATTGTCCGGGGAGGCTTCATGTAAAATACCCCCAAATTTTAAAGAATTATTTCAACATTTAAAAACCTCGACTCGATCCAGGGACGGACGGACAGACTGAAGTTTAGAAAAATTCCACTTTTTCGCTATCAGGGGATCCCAAAACGTGCATTTCCGTTGAAATCTCGAAATCTATTTTCCGCAACATTACATAAATTTTCCTTTACTAAGTGTAATACTACGTGTATACGTACGTATACGGGAAAGTAAAAATCAATAACAGGACTGATACTAATATTGATATCTATATTACAAATTTTCAACACGCACAGAAGCTGAAAGAAATCTAAGCAACCTCCGACCATGTAAGAGGTGTTTGTGGTTTCGTAAGATACCCAGGAACTACAGGACAATCCAAAAACAATAAAACAGTCTATTTTGACTAAACATACTAATATTTGATAATTAGTCCGGAAATATTCCGTACCTGATGTTACGACTATATTCCCTTATTCAGTTCGTCACTGTTTACGACACGAGGAAAAAGTAGTATTCACATGTGCCATTTCAGAAGTAAATGTTTGCTACAGCAGAAACTTATTCTTCACACCCTTGACAGCAGTATTTCTGCAAGTCACCATACACATAAATTTTGTTTAACTTCAAATTTAAAATATAAAGTCGTTTAAGGTTAGATACCTGTTTACTGTTAGGGATTTTTAAATCTGACATTCTACTGTGCCATGGAGTGAGGGCTAATACAATGCCCTACCGACAATGGGCCTCCCCCATAACTTCTAAATGGTTCACAATTTCAAAATAAAGTTTTCGCTCAACAATGCGGAATCAGGTGGCAGAGGCATTGTTTGAAATATTATTAGTATTATATAGATTTAATCTTTGATTTTTTAAATGGAACCCTATATTTTTCTCTCTTGCAACAGCTAGATCATAAAGAGGAATACAATGATGGTACATATGTTAATGTTTTGAAAATATTTTGAGTATAAAATTATATTTTCTGACAAGTGATTTAAAATTACACGTGCACTATTTCCTGAAGCAGCCCTTGCAGCTGTCACCTTTGGAAAAGATGGACTTCGCGGCCTCTCCCTCTTCCCTTCTTGCAACAGTGTAGGCCCCGCGAAGGCCACCTTCCCCATAGGAAACAGTTGCAAAGGGCTGCTACAGGAAATAATGCACGTTTAATTTAAAGTCACTCGTCAGAAAAACCAATTTTACACTCAAATTACTATCAATATATTAACATACGATACGTCATTGTATTTCTCTTTTTATGGTCTATCAATTGCAGGCAAGAAAAATGTATAATTCCATTTAAAAATATCGATGATCAAATTTCTCAAAAAACAAAAAAATTCAAAAATATCTCTAAATCATATTACTCGCCCAACGATTCCGCGTTGTTGAGTGAAAACCGCATTTCGCTATCACAAACCCTTTAGAAGGTATGGGGGTAGTTCATAGTTGTGGGACACCTGTATACTAATACACAACTAATATAAACTAATATAGGTAATCAATACATACTAATATATAACTAATATAAACTAATATAGGTAATCAATATATACTAATATATAAAACATATACTAATATAGGTAACTAATATGTGCTAATATAACATCACACCCTCCACCAACGAAAAGCCAACCCGAGCACAAGACGAGGAAGCAAGACGAATGCCCCACGAGACGCGGCGCCGTCATCCCTCCGTTGAACAAGACAAACAGCTCGCGAGGCGCTCCTCTCCTCCGCCTCGTCAGGGGCAACGGGCCGATAAATCTGCCTTCTACTACTACACTGCGGCCGCCCCCCCAAAGCAGCGAGGCAAACGACAAAAGCGCCTGCCAACTACCCCGGCGGGCGCGGCGGCGGCGGCGGCGGCGCGCTACGCGACTGCTGCAGGCCCCGCCGCCTCCGCTCGCTTGCTTGCAAGCTAGCTCGCCCGCCCGCCCGCGCCGGCCGGAAGCCTGCTATTACGTACGGGGCCGAGCCAACACTTGCCCGATGCCAGCGCGGCGGGCGGCGAGTCGCGTCGCGGCGGCAGAAAGGGATGTTTTCCTAAGGAACCTCGTGTAGAAGTTTGCGTGCTCTTCAAGGAATAGAGGGTGCTCGATCCGGATAAAGAGAGATCGCGAGTAAATAAAAAAACTAATATATATTTTTTTGAATAACGAACATGTCGAAAAACAAACACAAGAAGAAGTAGTGATATTCGCCATCGTGTGACGAATGCGACTCTTTAAAGCGAAAATGTTACTTTCACTCAGAATTTCAGATAATAATCCCTCTCATACAGTTTTATTGGTTTTTAACGATACATATATACCTATTATTACAATAGAAGCGATTATAATATTTAAAAAATTGTATTGTTTCTTTTATTATTTACTAACGTGAATATTAAGTGAACTTTATAGTGACCTTCGCGATAAATAAATAGTACATAATGAAACTGAAATGTAATGATGGTTATTTATAAACGAAGGTGATATTACGATATAAACGAGGAACGATAAACATCACACTAATGTGTTATCACCCATTACATCAACTTTCGTACGGCACTTTTTTAACAGCAGACTTACGGTAATTTTTGTAAGTAAAACTTTTACATTGAATCGCTTCTCGGCAGTTGACATACAGGATTCAGCCAAGGCCACCCAGACAGCTGCCCTACCCTGCCGCGAGAGAGTACGAAAGTTGCATGAATTAATCAAAGGTCACCATTTTCGCTTTTTCTCTTATTTCTGGGAGGTGCCAACTCAACCTCTGATTCACTAGACATTTAAATGAAAGAATTGGCTGTTTTTTTAATGACAACCACACGGACGCAACACGAAACTGCCCCACACCACTGCGATAGTCAAATAGAATCAAAGTGCAATTATTATCCAATTTATTGCAAATAATATTACACGTAAAATTTAATTATTGTATAATAAATGAAATTAAAACTGACAAGCATAATATTATATTAAATGAAATTTAATGTATACAATCGAATGAAACTTTTATTAGGACGATTCTCAATGTTTAATTATCAATACTTATTTTGTCAACTTCTCTGTGATTGGTCAAGAACTTGTAACATAATGAAATCCCTATCGTAATGAGTATCATTGTGCAATGGGTTACAGCCATCAAATGAAAGAATTATAAAATGAGAGTAGAAAACCTATATTTACAGTCCAAAACCAAAGGACCACCTCAACATTCTCTTTCAGAATTACCGAGAAACTGAATAAAAATCATTACTGTGATGTTCCACGAGGATTGAGTCCACAAAGTTGTAAAGTATGTTTTCACAAACGCGCTTGTTGATCACCAAATGAATAGATTAAAATGTCAATTTTTTATCCATTTAATATCGTATGTAATTGTAATGATTTAAATTACAGCTATATTTTAATAATCATATCAACACATATAAATACAAAGTAATGAAAGAATGAATGAATAATTAATGATAATACGCCCTATAGGTTCAGTAATATGGGATCATGTCAATTAAATGTTTTTAGGAAACAAGTTTTATTCGGAACAATACCTGCTTTGTAATTAAATAAAAAAGAAGTATTTAATATTTTTTGTTCGGGTTGTAGATTTCTCCTGATAGAATTCTTAAGTACACAAATTTTCCAATGTCATTTGTTTTTCAATTTTGTTCCGGAAATGTATAGAACTGAATAACTAAATAAGTTAATAGGTTTGAACAGTGATGAATAGCACCGGTCCGGATATCCAAGATCGCTAAAGCAGTAGTGCCGTGGCGATCTCGGCTTCGAGTCCTGCCTCGGACATGGTTATATTGTATTCGTCCTTTCACCCCCTTTCATCATCATATCGTGTCATCCTCATAGTTACCATATCGTTACACGCAATAGTGGTCGCTAATGAGCTAGAAGTTGATGCGACCTTAAATTTTTAAAAAAGTGATGAAATACGACCCCATGACTGTGAGTCCAGGCCAATTAGCACATGTTGCGAAAAATTTTGTTCTTCCTTTCTCAATTCATATTCTGCATCATTCGTAATTTTTTCCGCACAAAAGACCAATATAAACAATACAGGCAATATTCCAATCCGGTAAGTATCAAGAGAAATGTGAATAGCGAACATTCTTAGAGTACCAGCACAGATAATATTCGATAGAAATTGTACGCTATAGTTTATAAAGTTATCTCCTAACACTATACTAGCCTCTTCGATGGCTCATGAGTAGCGTACTTCCCGCAGTGAAATCCCAGGTTCGATTCCTGGTCGAGGCAAAAATAGAGTGGTAGCTTTCCCTTAAAAGCCGCTTCAGTTTCTACAGCCGTGCGACGAAGAACGTTCAAGCAGAGTGTGCTAGTTACGGTGAAGGGAATACGTCATGTTCACCACATGGCTCTCTTAGCCTCCAGGCATGGGAATTAAACTACGCCCAGTCACGGAGATCACCAGGGCCTTGCAACACTCCATCAAAACAGGGGTCAAAGCTCGAGGGTGCTACTCTAGGAGGCGCTATTGTCGCCAGGTACAGCTGCAGGTTAGGCTCGCCAACTTCCGCATATGAAAACCGGCTAATTTGTGAGAAATAAGTGTCTTTTAAATGTTCAATTACTCATAATATATACGTATAAGAAACCCCTGAAGAAAGCGCGAATATCGGCGCTATCTTTTGTAACATTATGGGCCTGCTTGCGACCCGCGTACTCACGCAGCGGCCACGCACGTTTGAAGAATCGTTAGCAACAGTTCGTGTTTTAGTTCATGCCAGAAGGTGATGCGTCAAAGCGCGCCACCGTATTTGTTTCCATCGCGTTATATAGGAGTTATAAGGCCCTGGAGTTCACCATGAGCTAGCTGAAATGCCAACTACATATTATTCTACTCCCTTTCCCAGATTACATATTTTAAAAGTAGAGTGAATGACGTACTCCATATCAACCTTCACTCCAACAGACAAATAAACCAATTTACAAGAATACACAGTGAAGAGAACCATCAGTTTTGTGTGAACACCTGCCCAGGAACTGGGAGGATATTAAGGTGAAAGTCTACCCCCTGGTTCAGAAATAAAATAGTTCCGCTGAAAAAAAGAATATTATACTGGTGACTTAACTATATATTGTGTTTACACAGCGTGTTATGTACGCTTCGTGTACGTTAATACCTGTCTTGAATAATAATTTTCAATACAAAGATATAGATATTTGTTTCCCAATATTTTCCATTTCTTCACATTTTCTTCCTCGAATAGACGGTGATCACAACTTTGATTTCTGTATAAAATACTTGAATACTACCAATTACTAAATAATTTAACATGGAAACGTTGTGAAATATTTACTTGGGAAAAGATCTTACTATATCTTAATTACTTTAATGATCTTTTTTTACAATTTTATTCCTTCCCTTTACCACGCAGACACTAATTGTAAGGCTGAGCATGATTAATGTTTATTGGTCATCTTCTAACATCGCCACCTTAGATTAGAATAAGATAATCGGGACATTTCGCAACTAAAATTGGAATTTTAAAACCTCCACATCAAGTATCATTCAAAGGCTAAATATTCACAAACTAATTAATAAATTAGCTTTATATTTATTTTCAAAACTATGATGATACGATGTAATGATAGAATTTCCTTCGACTTCAAATGATAAGTAAAATATTTGTAACAGTCTCTCACGACCATTTACACCAGGCTTCCCAATCTTTTTTCCGCAGATGTGAAGTGAGCAGATATGATGTAAGTGCCCTTCTCAGCAATATAGTTTGTATATTTACACAGGCACAGAAATATATTTATTATGGGGAGCTCAGTACCAAAACATAGTAGAATGAGATTCTGACTTCGTTCCATTGTCTTATGAATTTTACGTGCAAGGTGAGTTGATAAAAACGTACACTTACATTTGCTCCGAAGGATACGGGATACAGGTGCTCATTATATTCAGTGATGTGCTTCTTGACAGTTTTTATTTATTTTTTTATTTTAAAAGAATTGAACTAACTTCGGTTATTTCACTCAACACTCACCCAGCTGGATATTCGGAGTAACAGGAAAGTTTACCAGCTTGTTCAGCATCTTTCAAAGCCCAACACACAAATTGTTAAGTGCTGTGAAGCATTGCAAGAAGTGTTTTGCGACAATTAGTATTCAAACCTTTCATGACCTTACTACCTGTCGAAGCACGGAAATGGCCGCGCCAGCGCTATCAGCCTATCGTTCGGCAGAGTATCAATTGGCAAAGGTGCAAGTTGGGTGACGAAAGCGGGTATTTACGGGGCAGGTTCAGACACACAAGAAGGTCGAACGTATCCAAATTGCGTATTGAAAATTCTATTATTGCAAAGATAAGGGGTCCCTTAAACTATTGCCTCGATAAGCGATAAATAAAAAATAAGCAAATATAAAATACAAAAATTAATACATTTCGCTTTTTGATTAAAAACAAAATTTTCACAACAAAGGGGTCTAATAAAAAATTGCATAACATATAATGTAACACAGAATGCCATCAAATGCACCGTGTATAAGTTTCTTTTTCGGTTTCTTTAATAATAGCCTTCGTTTACAATATTCTTACAACCGACTTCGGTAAATTTCTTTCGAAAGCGAATCCCTCTGCACATCAAACTAAAAAGATGCCAACGAGTATGTCATTTACCATCGGTCGTGAATGGAGCGCGCTAGAAATCTGACGCCGGTTGATAAACTTCGCATAAGGCTGCTGACGCAACCGTTTGCCGGCTGCGGGAAGCGCAGAGGTCACGAGAGGTCTTGATGCAAAACGCCTCTAAAACTCCATTTCTAACACTCCATTGCACGTCAAAATTTGGAAGTAAGAGTTTTGAATGGTGTTGTACCAGCTGGTAAAACTTCGTGAGAATCCGAGTATCCAGGACGGTGAGGACTGGATGTTAGATTGAACCCAATTTTTTATTCGAATCGATAGGACTCGAGAAGAGAAAATCGTCAATATTACCCTACTGCCTGAATTTGCTAACAATACCATAGATTAGTTATTTTTGGCGTGAAAACAGGTGCTCGAAGTTCGCGGCACGGCGCTTGTCCAGCCGCCAGACGCGGGCAAGCTCAGCGACCTCGGTGAACACTTCGGTCGACTTTCTCGTCCTCGGAAAAACTCGTAAAGCCCTTCGGTGTCCAATTTCAAGAACTCGAGAATCGGGTTTCGTCCAAAATAATCAATATTTGGTTGCAAGGAAACCACCGTTATATTCTCCCTAATAATATTGTTCCTCTGATGGATTCCAACACTATCTTATTGTTTTAATGGGACATATTTTGTGACTTGTGGCAGCGGAAGTCTTTCGAAATAAACAATACAGTAAATGTAATGTCGTTGCTTCCTTGAAATCGGCGTTAATAGCACGTTGTGCTTCATTGTCGACTACGATTTCATTATTATTATTATTATTATTATTATTATTATTATTATTATTATTATTATTATTACTATTTTCAAATGAGTCAATTTCTTCAGCAACAAAGATTTTGATGCCAACTTTCGTTTAATGGAAGTACTCACTTTTCACCCATGTGTAACATCTAAATTTGTTTTAATCACTAATACAAAGAAATAACTTCCATTGTTGCTAATAACACAATTGAGTTGTGAAATTTTAAACGTTTCTACAACTGCAGGTAGCTCAAAATAGGGGACGCGGGATCTCAGTTTTCTATGTACTCTATCGAATCTCTGAATATTTGCTGTGCAGCTAGATACAACATTGCGTGCAAGCTAATCTACAAAAGACGTGGTAGGTGATAACGAAAGTAAAAATGTACTGTCTTGAATCTCAACACTCGTTTGCTGGCTTTTAACTAATTCAAATTTGCGCAAACAACAGGAGTATACCTGTAATAGCCATTGACTGAGAACAGAAGAATCAGGAATTTCTATTTACTCGTTTCGAAATTTGTAATGAACTGGATTGCTAACTAAGCGTCGTAAAATGTAGGGTAAAGTGAAATAAAACGAACAAGTATTGGAATGTTTCTCCGTATGTGCAAAAATAGGTATCAAAACGTCAAAGAAACTAAATTAAAGAAAATAAAACTTTTTCCTATCACTGTCTCAAGAGTTGTACTTGTTTACTGTCTACAGGAACGTTCATTTGTAGTAGCTTTTCTACCGGTCTCTAATTGTAGACAAGCATTTATTATACGATCACTGCTTCCCACTGCATATTCCAATCACCGAGCAGCAAACGTTTCTAGCACGTTCTTTCAACAACGTTCTTCCTAACACTGAACGTCGTTATTTGCCGTCGAACAGGACACCTTTCAACATAAAACTTGAGAAATTTCTCTAGCATTGTCCATATTTCAAACTCATTTCCAGCTTCTCTTTGTACGTACTTTTTCTTAACTTAAGCATCCACTCTCCTCACACTAAAAATGAATCTTCCAATTTATAGACTGCTCCTGTCGTACAGCCCCACAGTGTCTATTGTCTCGAAGAGTATATAACACAAAACAAGTCACTCCACGGTGGCAAGCCGGAACCTTAATGCAGAAATATTTTAAAATCTACACCCCGCCGCGATTTTCCGAGCACTGCTATTACGCCAGATCATTTTATTTCTGTTCATATCGGTGGCGCCATATCAATTACTGTTCGCAATTATTCATCAAATATAGACGTACGCACTATTGATTAATGTCTCCTTAAGATCTCTACACTTGTGTAAAAATAATTATAGTGGTCAATTTTCAAAAATCGAATTTAGTCTAAATTCGAAATAAAATTCTACAGTGATAAGGCTCATAAATTACATCAAATGATTCCCTGCGTCCTGACGCATTTGGAGAAAATTCCACCTCAATATCTTAAACAGAGAAAATGTTGGGACCATCCTATTGACTAGCCCTGAACATCATACTTTTTCATCTCTGAATGCATAATCAAAAGCGGATCATTTGTATATTATTGTACTGTGAACTTGTTAAGCGAAATTTTCTCTATAATCAACTACATACTTCAAATGAAAAGAGGTGAGAACATTTGCAACTATTACCTTTGTCATTCAAATTTATTATGTCACCCCCTATTGAACATCCTTCGATAAATTCTATTTCTCAGGTTATGAAGTAACATATTTATTTTTGTTTAGAGCAATAATCTTAAAATAATTTTTAAAATCTATAAAATTTTCTCTGATCACATAAAAGAAGAATGCAAGTAATAGTCAATAACTAAGTATATCTTCAAAGTTATCTTTGTAAAGCGGGTTAACAGGAGAACAGAATCGCACCTCCTTTTCCCTTTCTGTAACGTTTTCACAGAAATATTTTGAAAAAACACTATTTTACTATTTTTAAAACGCATTGTTGACATCTTCGGAACAATAAGAAACCGGATTACGAAAGGGGAACGTAGTTCTTTGTAAGAAAATGGTTATGGCTGTGAATAGTGAAGAGAAATTGAGAAATTTATTTAAAAGAAAGACCTCCTTTTCTATTTCTTTGCTCCATATTGTATTATCAGAGGCGTTTATACAATATAATACAACTTTTGTAACTAATGTGTCATTTAAAGATATGTATAATCAAAATTTTTCTTCTACTTTGTACAGTATTTATAATACTGTATTAATAAAAAAACTTCCAAAGTTTTGGACGAACTGTAATATGAAACGTAATTGCACAAAGCATTTATGATACGTAACTGGGCAATAAATTCATGTTTAAAAACTAGAGACGATTTTGAGATTTTTTAAACGCAGAGCGAGTTTGACCCAATCTATCGCCAAAATTAAATGATTTGTTTTAAATTCGCAGCATTACATTTTCTTTGATAACGATAGAACTATATTCGTTTTGAAAATTTAGTGCGTTCGGTTTAGGAACTAGTGTTCGCGGCCAGACGTCAAGGTCGAAGGTGTCGGCGAGACGACCGAACAGACGCACGTTTCTCCTCAATTAAAAGATCCTTTCCTTTTCAGGAGTACGCAAGAAGTGCATTTTCGCCGTCGGTCAATCATGGGTACGCAAACAAGAATTAAAATAATTAAAATATCTACAAACAAGTGAAAATAAGACGTTTGTTGGATTGCTTGAAAATATTATCTGATTTTGAAACAAATTATCCCAAGGTAATATTTGTGAAACTTCAATAGAATACAAGTTACTTCTCTTGTTCGACCGAAAAAAAAAAACTTCCCAACGGCAAGTATGCGTACGTAAATTACCATAACGAAGAAACCTCTATCATAATTACATTTTTCTTTGACAAATAATTATATCAATGGCAATGTTTTATGTACAACCATTTTAAGAATAATTCAATAATCCTGACTGGAACACAACAGAATAGTTTTGTCGTTCGCACCAGCAATAAAATAGCAATGATAAATGTATCATCACTTGCACTTACCGTAAATATAAAGATGAAATAGAAGACTTGATAGATAACCAAACGAATAACGTGACATTCTTCTAAATTTCAGTGCAGCATTTTACTATAGTCACACAAAAATCACTGTAGCATCACGAGAGTTTTAAAAAAACTAATCACACGCGTGTGACACGTCTATTTGAAAAATCTTCAAATTGCTAGCGCATTTATACCGTGAAAGACAGCAAAACATGTGTCAGTATTAACATTGTTCGTTTTTATCATTAAAAATGTTTGTCATTTTCATTTCACAAAACTCTTTCAAATAACGTACGGTTATTGTCTCACTCGACATTTCAGTTCTCAATTAACTTTGGACAAGTCAAATAAATTTATAATCTCGCGCACACACACCATGAACATTTTTCTTCAGACATGTAGCTGAGATGTCTCTTGACTATTAATCATTTTGTTAATTTCACATACGCGACATCGTTTTTCCGCGCTCCACTCCACGCGATTCACTGATTTGTTGTTTTCGGAGTCTGCACCGAGCGCTAGTTCGAAGCATTCTCCCACGAAACTTCCCCCGTTACAGACGCGATTGTTATAGTGCACGTCCTGCCCGCTAGAATTCTCTACTGCGGGCATGCGCACGAGTATTCGAGTTAGCAGTTCTCGAGACTCCCGCACAATGCGCTACCTTGCCGCTCTTTGGTACACAAATTAAGTAAATTGTACGCTTGGAGCGCTCCATTCAGTCAGCTTCGAACGCGCCATTTATAAATTCTAAATCCCAAGGAATCATCCGACTCAAAAGAGAAAAGTTATTATTTTTACGAAATGCTATGCTAGTACCGAACTGAATATCCTTATGCAAATAAACACTGTGAAAGTGATATTTCTTAGATAAAACAAAACAAAAAAATTGTTCGTTAAATATTCTAATAGGATCTTCAAAAAACCTAACATATCACTTAATTTGCTATAACAAATTACTATTTATTAATTCCTTCCCTACAAATTTCAACATTACATGAACAGTTTCTCACAGTAGTTTTATTTAAAATGGGAACTTCTCTTTCTCTTACAAAACACACCAACTAAAATTAGATTCTTGTAAAAATAGAGTAAGATTTTGTACCAATATATTTTAGTTATGATATATTATAGAATTATATGTTTCAAACATTATTAACCAACATTTCATTTTCATTGTTTATATTTTATACACACATGAAACTATTACAATAAAGGAATAGTTTTTTCGTTTTTCATCAGTTTTAATTTCTGAAAGATATACACAAAAATTATCCAAAATCCATAATAAAACAATTTACTTTCATCAAATTTTACATAAAAATTGCAGCATAAATTACACTTTGTCAAGCCACAAAACACAGTTACCTCTGAAACCATTATAAATGTAATTATTTATCTAATAATCTTCATATTCATTTTTCTTCAAGATGCAGATCCTTTGCAACCACATAGGCAGCAACAAACATCATTTCCTTTCTGTGAGCCTTAAAATTTTCAACCGCTTTCAACCTTGCCTCCTCCCATCCATACAAGTCCCTAATAATAATAATACATTTAATTAGTATACATCACAACAGTATCACAACTTATTAAATCAAAATATTTAGTCAATAAAATGCTAACCCACCTGTAAATAGGTCGTACATACTTCATTCGACCTTGTTGAGTAACAAATTTCAGTGCCAATGGAATTTTTTCTGACCATTGCCCCTTAATGCAGAGGCGCAACCACCTGAAGAAATACAACAATGTTGGAAGAGACTTCTTTAATAAATAGATGAACCCATAAGAAAAATTTTCACTTTGTGAATAATTGTATTAAAACTGAAAATTGCTTCATAGTAGAAACCAACTTTAAACAGTCAGCCACTGAATGGTACGCTACAGCATTACAGGATAGGTACTGTCAATGGTTTCTGAACTTGTGCTATGGAGTGGAGGCACCCAAAAGAACTCAATTTCCAAAAATGTAATAGAAAGTTTAAAAGATCTCATTTTGTTGAATATTGTTTATGAAATATAATTCAGTTATTGCCCCTGCCTCTCCCTTTCATTTCCCTACTCCCCCCCCCCCCCCAATTGTGTGGGGGGCCACAAACCCCTGGTTATAAAGGTCTGGACATATTGTTTCTGAGTTATGAACATTTATGATGTGTGTTGCAATAATCTGGATTAATAATTTTATTTTATTTCATGTCATAATCTGCAAGCTCATATTTATTTGTTTTAAATCTGTTTGAAGGGCTGAGATATCTAGCAGCAGCACATTTACAAGGTTTTATGTCAATGGTTTCTTATCAATTTCCCAAAACGTTAGAGTATTATGTAGTATCCTTCAGGAAAATAATTCCAACTTAAAACAGGCAGCAGATTATAACAACAATTATGACATAATTCTTTCTTTGCCTGTTCCTTAGTTCAAAACCTTCAATACATTTCCCCCCTCCTTGTTAAAAACTAACTTTTACCAGAAGGTTACCATTTCTCCTTCTCTTCCTGTTATCTTCCAACACTACGACTATGAATATTAGATGCATATCAAATAATCTTGAAACATCAAAAAGGATTTACATGTTATACACAAAGTGACTTTACCTGAAATGGATCTCACAATTTTTAGCATTATCAAAATCATATGCTTTCTGCATTGCTTCAAGTTTGCTAATTGAAAGAGGATTTTCTAGCAATAACTGCGTCAAAAATTCTTGAATTTGAAGGGCACTCAATGATTTCAAATCATTTATACTGAAATTGCTAGTTCCATCTCTAGACCATTCAACCCATCTGTTTTTCAAAGATGCACAAGCTTTGTCGAGAGAGGTAGAATAACTGAAACGAAGGATAAACCAACCAAATAGAATGTATGACAGGTAGTGAATTGTGAAACCACACAACAAAAATGAAAATATATTTACAATTTAACATATTTTATATTAAATACACTCAATAATAAAGTAGAAAATTCCTAAAAGAACAAAAAAATAGACATTACTCAAATAAAATACATACTCAGGTAAAACTGGAGGCATACCAGGAGAACGCAGCCATTTCTCCCAATCTACTTTCTTTAAAGCTTCATTTTCAGGGAAATATTCATACAAATACTTTTTAAAATCATCAGTGTCAATAGATTTGTATTTATATTTGTCCAAATAATCTTTCAGAAAGGGATCAAATTTTTCTAAAAAATAAAAAGTTCTATTTTAAAACATTTTCATGAAGATAACAATGTTTTCAAGTCTTTGACTGAAAAAAACCAAGTGCAAATGCAATTTGTGCCCTGTCACGTACCTGGTCCTCCTGCTAGCTCTTCTAAATAGTAAAGAAACGTATGCCCTTTTTCATAGGGTACGGTAGAAAAAGAATCATCTGGACTAAGATTCTTTAAATCTACTACCAGCTGAGTTAATGGATTATTATCTCCCAAAGTTTTTATCTACAATAATTAAAAATTTTATTTTTTAAAATTTAGTTTCTGTAACTAGGATATAATTTTTGTTTAGTAGCAATATCTAAATCATTACCGCATCACTCAGATCCTTGAGGCCTCGAAAAGCAGAAAATAACCGTGCTTCCTTTCCATGCATGCTTCCCAAAATTTTTCTTTCCACAAACATGGTAAAACCTTCATTTAACCAAAAATGCTCAAAATTTCTATTTGTAATCAAGTTTCCAGTCCAGCTATGTGCAATTTCATGAGCAATAACATCAGCCAATGATCGATCACCTGCCTAAGAAAAAAGAAATAAATGCAATTTTGACTTCAAAAAAAATTCATAATTTCACATGCAGAATATATTATTTAATTTTGTAACATTTTATAAATCATTAATATATTGATGATAGTATATTAAAATATTGATAATATATTAATATATAGGAGATATGTAATTGGAGATATTTAAACATAACTATTTTAAATTACAATTATAAAATTAATATATTATAAACACACACTTAACTTTTTTACAAAAACCACAAATTATCTTGTAATAGGTTCAAATGTGTTTTGTACGTGTATGATCAACATTATAAACTAAAATAATTTATCTCAAATTTCAGAATCTTATGAACATTAATTATTACCACATATTTACATTACAATATACTCAGTAATTTTCGTAACACTTAATGGCTCTCCAAAACATGACTTACTGAAAGACTCATTCACAGAGTTTATTACAAAAATTCACACACAAAATATCCTTGAAGATCACTATTTGGACAAATCTTTTAATATTCCAAGTTACTTTAATATGCAGAGATACTACATTAAATATTCAGGAATCTCAATCTCAAACTGACAGCAAAAATTTGATAAAATGTAGTAAGATTGTGGCTGAAAAATTAATGCAATAAATAGAATGTTTCTAAAAGTTCTACTCACTAATACTGTTGGCGTAACAAACGTCAAGCATGGATTCTCCATTCCTCCATATGGAAAAGAAGGAGGTAAAACCAAAAGATCATATATTCCCCAAACATATGGACCACATATAGATTCTGCAGTAGATAACATTAGTTCAGTCTAAGGAAAAAAGGATCTGATTAGTATTACACCTGAAACACACTAGATTTAACAACACACAAACAAATCAGAGATACCTCAGAAAATTCCTTAGCTGATTCATCAACATATTCTTTCTCACTCCACACATGTGAGCGTGGCCCAAGCTTACGAGATTCAAGAGCCCCTACAGCAATAGCAATTAAGTAAGTGGGCATTGGCACTTTTTGCTGAAATCGATGAACTTTCCATGCTTCAGGTACATCAGCAGGTTCTCCCTGCCTTATGGCACTCATTAAAACAACTAAATCACTTGGTGCAGTCACCTGAAAATGAAGTAGTATTATATGACCCATTTGCCAAACAAATGTTCAGTTGTGTTTGCCACCAACCATATAAAGCATACAAGATGTATTTGATGTGACAGAAATGACACACTGCCAATACAGATACTGGTAATAATATATCTTTACAGCATCACATATTTGTTACGAAATTCACATATTTGTTCATAAGAGGTTATAATATTTATATTTAATGATTTAGCAAATAGAATGCACTGATGCTATTTATGAAAACTACTTCTGACATAAGGCATTATAAGATGGATATCCTAAATGTGTAAGACACAGTAAAATGGATGTGGGAAAACAGCATTGGGAAATTTGGTGGCAAGTCTTGACAACCAGCTACAGTTAAGGCTATAAACATCAAATTTTAAACCAACAAATGAACAGTTGGGTACCCTGAGCATTAACAAGATATTTCCATACGAGCTAAAACATGAAAAGATGAATGAAGAATGCATAGCTTGACAATACACAGAAAATTTATGATAAAATCCCATTTGATGATTTTAAAACGAATCACGAGAATTGTAATGGAAGAATGGTCTACTTATGGCTTAAAAAAATTGCTCAATTGGCAAGTTTCTCAAAATAATTAACATATGTAACATGTAGTAATGTTGTACACACAAAAAAAAAATAGGGAACACAGAGGATTTCAGATTATAAAATAATAAACAAGATTAACCACATTAAATATGATAAAGTAAAAATAAGAGCAACATTCATAAATGTAAAGATGTTGTTGTCAATGTCATCATTATGTTTGTTTGTTTTTTATTTTGTTTGTTTTTTTATCTAACAAGAACAAAAATTGTATAAATGGAAGGTCTTTGTTTTTGTTTCTTATCTGATTAGAACACAAATTGTAAATAATGAAGAAAGTAGAACTCCTAGGAAAGAGAATATGAGATTCCGAATTTGAATAGTCTCGGAAGCCACATACAATAAGATGGCAGAGGTAGTGGACAGATGATTCACATGAGTACCTCTGGTGCATACACTAATAACTTAAAATGTGTAATCTTCACAAAGAGATGGGAGATGACTCTAATTTACCCTATTTACAAAAGATATATTCTGTAACAGCATAAATATATTAGAAAGTTGGTCCAAGTGTCTACCGAACAAGTATTCTGAACACAAAAGATACTATGTTTTCCCCTTTTACTAGCTCCTGATCCTACGTAAATTCAGTAATTAGAAGAGGTAAATTATTTAAGCTACATCTAGGTACTTTATCATACAGACAATGGGGTACGTTCAGGCCAGCAAGGCTCGCAATGCAGGCAGGTCCAGGTAACAGGGGGACCTATTTTTAGGCTGAAGGTTTTGTGATTGTAAGAAATATTATTAACTGAGACTTTTTCTGATACTTTGCAATAGTTTATCACTCAAAGATTAAAAACATCTTCCCAAAAAAAAAAATTTTTTTTGCCTCGGTAGTTTATGTAACCCTGCTTCTAAATCAATTAAGGTAAGCAATTCATTTATATATTATTAGTCTTAATTTCATAAAATTAAATAATTAAACGGATTTCTCCATTATTGGTTACAAGCATTTTACCAGTGTTAAAAATAAACATGACACACAAATTGTCTTCAGTTTGTGATTGAGTTTTGAATTACTTTCCGGCCAAAACCAAACCTATGTCATTGTTTTGGGATTTTTTCCAAGTTTCTGAGTATCTAAGTAAATCATAGACACCTCTCAAATGTCTGTAAACTGCTATGTTTTCCTTCAATTTCTGCCAGCCTTGACAATTAGTAAAATAGATATGGACTTGCACTGCATTCTGGATTAACTCATTACACTCATTAACACATAACATTAAACACATAAAATACATAACTCAAAAATCAGCAATTGATCTAATGCAAATCAACAGGAAGTTGCATAATAGTTTTCAGACAACTTTTCAATGTATACTTTAAATATTAAAATAAACATTGAAAAAATCCAATTACTTCATCAATAAAAGGCAAATTTCTGATACTCTCAAATATTTTCCTTTGTTTCAGACCTGTTAATTCCCTATTATATTTCCAATAATTCAGATATGATAACCATTTAATGAAGGTATCAATTCTAAGTAGTTTGTTGTTCCTTAGTGTGAACTGTACCAAACTAGTTTTTATAAAATGTGCGCAGTCTCTTTAGCATGTGCAACTACAAACTATATTAGTACCTCTGCAGAGTACGTTGTTTTTGAAGAAGGTGTATCTTGACAAGGGATGATTGAGCGACAGTGGATTGCCTGTTCATGGAACAATTTAAATATCAATATTAGTAATATAAAAAAAAAAATAAAAGTATCTCTCTTACATTCTCCAGAACATTTTCCTTGGCATTTCTGCAGTCTTACCTGACACTGACTAAATAAGTACGGATGTTTCTTTCCAGCTGTTTGTTCAGGATCCAGCCACTGAAGAGCACTAGCCTTTGGAGAAGTTTCATAAGCAATTGTAATATTGTACCTAAAAATCCAAAGTTTGGTAAGCTCAGATATTCTTTTAAAATTAAAACATTATCACAAACCACACTTTTAAAAGATTGAACAAATTTAATTTTTCTAGGATCCAAAGTCAAAATTGAATTTCATAAAACTCTCCACAGCACAGAATATTACCTTTCACTCTCTAAGTTGGGTAATGTAATTTCAATTTTTGATCCAAATTTCGGATCTGGAGCATGGACTTTAAAATCCAAATTGTTACCTGACTCATCATCTTTCACCTCCAATATTTTAAGGTCACTTGAATCTAAAATCTGAAGGGAAAAAATATCTCTTGTTAAAACATACTTCATTACACATGTCTAGAAAAATCACACCATTACTTCTGCAAAGAATTTGGATAATATTCACTCAAAATAGTAGAACTGCTCACCAAATTCCTCACACCACCCTTTTTTCTGTTGGCAGTTAAAGTCACTTTACCAGAGATAATTTTTTTCTGAAAATCTATCTTCCAGATCAAATTAAGATTTGACACCGCAACTTCATCTGCAAAATTTTGGAAATACGCAACATGTATTAATGAGGAAAAGTAAGTTCCAATCGTGACAGTAAATACAACATAACCTCTCGCTGAGTACAATATGTGGTTTTCAAAAACAAATTGAAGTTCCTGATTTAGTGTTCAAACGATAAAAATGGTATTTCGGGGCGGTTAGCTCTCACCTGGATTTGAATATGAATTCGGATCACCAGGACTGAGACCATCACCCATTTTTATACAGCTGCTTCTCGCAGAGCCGGTCTTGACAGATGAGTTGGGTGGCAACTGAGGAAAATTCGACGCGATTTGAGCGGCAAACTTGAAGCCTGAAATGTAAGGAGGAAAGATAACGACCGAATGAACCCGAGAGCAATGGGCTTTCTTATAGAT
Organism: Gryllus bimaculatus; assembly: GCA_017312745.1. NCBI lineage: Eukaryota > Metazoa > Arthropoda > Insecta > Orthoptera > Gryllidae > Gryllus > Gryllus bimaculatus. The sequence continues at coordinate 1,653,706 of BOPP01000125.1, read as the reverse complement.
GTTATTGTACCGTTTTATCTTATCAGCGTTAAAAGAGATAAAGAACTACACAAGAATTCTTTAAAATGAAAAAGGTACAAGTATTTCAATGGAAACAAGCTGCCAGCATAAAAAGCAGATAACATACATGTGCAATGCACGGACATGACCACGACATACGAATATGCAAATAACATTCTAATACATGGATTGTGATCACGAGATGAAATTTGCTTAACAAAATTAACAATTAATGAAGTATTGAATAAATAAATAAATCATAAATGACAGAGTTGAATAATAAACTTAGTGTAGGTCTTTGCAATAAGTTAATTACAAACAAAACCAACAGCTACGAATATAACATATTATATATAATATATAATGATTTCATAACAATATAAGACTCGATAATGCCATTTTCATTATTTGGTCGTTGTTAGTATTTCATTTTAGAATTTAATTTTCAGGGTCTCATTTTAGAATTTCATTATCAGTGTTTCATTATTGAACTCTCATTAATTGTGATACGAATTTTTTTTTAAATTTCAGATAAAAGCTTTGGAAGCAATATCTCTAACAAACTGCCAAATCTCGCTAAATCGATTAAAAATTGCCGAAAACCACCAATAGAAAGATATAAGTAATGATAGAATTCATATTATTCAATAGAAATACTTGACTTATTCCAAACCAACTGCGTGTGATATAATTATAAAAATGCGTATTATAAACAGCCTTTTCTGAAGCCCAATACTCATTCGTTTACGCATCACAATGACCTTTTTTTGTACCAAGTGTACCCCTTGCACTACTTGTGCTGCTATGATAGAGAAAACACAATCCTACAGGTCGGTTAAGGCATATCAATCCTGAAAAATTACACTTCTGCCATGGATTTTAATGTTAAAATGTACAAATTAGAAAAACTTTGAAATGAAAGTGGATAAATCACCTTTGAATAAGTTGACCATACGTCCCGTTTTGAACGGAACAAGCCCTTTCTTTACGTCCCTGCCATCCTTTTATGATGTTATTCGGTTTATCAGTCCTGTTTAACCCTTTTAATTGATTTTTAAAATTTTAAGCAGTTGTAACTGTGTGTAACGCGATTTTAAATGACGAAAATTTGCTTCGCAAGATTTCATCATTCCTAAAGTATTCATGGTTAAAAAATAGTGATAAAAACAGATCCCATCTACTTTGAATTCTATTTACATTTTTATAGATTTTGTATGTTAATATAATTAAATTCTATTTTGTACTAAGAATTTTGAATGTAAATTTAACATTGTCCCTTTTTTGAAATCCCCATTTCCCGATTTTTCTCAAGGTCAGCTTAGCTTTGAAGAAAACTAGTATGTAAGCAAAAGCAGAAAAAATAATCATTAGTTGTCAGGGTCGTATATAGAGAGACAATACGGTTTATTGAATCATTGAAAATAGACGATTATGAGAAAAAATACGATATGTGATTATAGAGTGAGGTCTTCTCGAGCACTTTGTCGTGGATACTTGAGTTCCAGATTTAAACGAAAATATACTGATTTCTCTAAAACAGGCTGAGCATCAGTGCCTCATACAGATATACAGATATACAATAATTTCGCATTAATCCTTTTGGTTTCAAAGACATTTATTTATCGGGTATCACTTCTGTGAGACTTAAGATAAAATAATGCTGAAATGATCAGGGTCAAAACCTATCATTTGAGATTTCAAGTTGTAAGTGTTCACTTTCTTCTCGATTAATTTTAAGAATGTTTTTTTAATTCAATTTTATTAGCAAATTTGATATTTTTTAAGAGAAGCAAGAATGTTAGAACTTTACATTAATGAAATGAATGGAGAAATAATTTTGCTTACAACTTGCATATACAGCGTCTACCTTTACGTTCGTAAAAGAGTGCAATATGTTGAATTCTCGATAAACATAAAAAACATATATGTCTTACACTTAAAACTTTTCTTAGAACAAAAGTTTGAATGTTAAAACTTCAAACCCGTTTTAGCAGGAAATTATATATATATATATATATATATATATATATATATATATATATATATATATATATACGAAACGGATGTATGTACGTAAAAGCACGAAATGTTTTTACGTGTATACTCCATTTTACACTGGTAGTCACCATGAAGACTGAAAGGGGTCTTACAGCCTTCATGGTAGTCACAGTTGGGTTGACCTAAATAACTGAGAAATGTCTTTTTATTATTATTATTATTATTATTATTATTATTATTATTATTATTATTATTATTATTATTATTTTTAATCAAGAGTAAGAACAGTGCCACAAAATTTGAAGAATGCACTTTGCAGAAATTTACTGTTCGATGAGTGTTCCAACTGCCCTTTTTCACATCTCGTGACTTAGTTGAATGCTCACTCTGCAAATTGAAAATGTATGATGATTTGTGTGAGAAAAGAAAAATTTGCTTTATTGAAAGTAATTATTTATTTAAGTATTATTCTCAGAGATGTAGCTTTGAAACACCGGGATAATGTACCACAAAAGTGTTCGTTTTTCTTTCCTTAGTACGATTGCAATATTGTGAGATTTATGTAATTGGTATTCTTTAAGCCGATAGATCGATTTTGCCGGCCTGCTAACGATGTCTCCCCTGCCAGGGCCTAGTTACATTCCCGTCCTTGCGAGGGGGGGGGGGTGAGAACGTCATGTGTCGAACATGACGAATTCCCTTATTACTAGCAAGATTCACCAGCCTGAGCTGTTCCTCATAGCACTACTACAGTAACTGCGACGATTATAAACGAAAGCCACATCTCTATTTTTGCCTCGACCGGGAATCGAACCCGGGAAGATAGTACTCTGCCCATGAGCTATTCTAGAGGAATATTGTGCGATATTATGATATTTGGGGGGCACTTTACATAAAGTTACAGCATTCTCAAAATTTTCTCAAAAATAGTCCAAAATTTAAATTTATTTATTCTCAGAGAGAGAAAAGGGATCTTAAAAATATCGCAGGAATTTTTGTTAATCTCCCTGAATCTTCGAAAACTGCAAAAGTTCAAAATTTTTCCTGTTTCTTCCTAGAATTACAATATAGAAGAAAGTCATTATTTTCCTTAAAGAAATCCGTTCTTCAAAGACAATTGTAAATAAAATCATGAACCATTTTTCGAAAATAAGTGTGGTTTTCATGTAATATTGCGTAACATACATGCAATTTTAAAAACAAAATGTTCTCAAAAACGGCTCCATTTTTTTTTTTTTTTTTTTTTTTTTTTTTTTTTTTTTTTTTTTTTTTTTGTCTATTAGAGCAAAGTACGCTTATATATACATGACGCTAGTCCCAGTGATATATATAAATCACGCAGACCCGATTTTGGTAATCTCTATGTATTTTCAAAACTTACAAAAAATTAACATTACAAAACAACAATATTGCTTATAGAGATTATTACTTAATGAAAACTATTAATCAAAATTATATCTTTAAATAAGGTCATATACAACTTGTTGAAAATATGAGTCATCTGCACGTAATTTTCAGTTTCACGGTGAACATGTTTAATGTTTTTCGAACCTGTCTAGAGCCTGCCGGCGGGCAATACAAAGAACATTTTTTTCTAACATTAGTTTCTTAGCGTACGAGAACAAATTATGTTTACAAATATTTTGTAAGTTCGATTAATATTAAAATCTGTGAACTTTTGAAAATTGCAAATCTTCGAACATTGTAAATACAAATTTCACGCGTTTCTTCGGCTGATGAGTCTTTCACGAGATAGCTGAAGTGATAAAGGGGTAAAATTTGCAATATTATATTGCAAATGTTATGTGTCGCTTACAGATTAAATGAGAAAGGATGTACTGTTGATTTTTGTAAAAATAAGCCTATTAGTTTTCTAGTAGCAGTCATGGCAGAGTTCCTAGCAAGTCGTAAAACGAGAATAGCGACATGGCTGCTTGAGAAATCAACTATGAATTTCATTATTAGGTGACATTGTATCTCGGTGAATGGAACGTAGTTTTTGGACTGTGGAATTTCCGTTGATGCATTAGCTTGAAAAGAATTTGTTTTCAAAACACATGCGCTACTTTTTCTAAACCTATTTAAGGTCGCTTTTCAACTCCTAATGTCATATAGCGACCACTCTAAGTAACATGGCGTAACGGTAATGGTACACGGACACACACAAAACTCCATGCCCTCGGCGGGATTCGAACTCGCGACCATTCCAGTACGAGACAACTACGGCTCATGCGCTACAATTCGTAATGAGAATGAGTTCTAAGAGCGAAGGGCGAGATGGCTTAGATGTTCAATGGAGAGAAACTGCGGTATTATAATATCACGTAACCGTTACTAATGCGAGTAAGTACGAATTGTGGCAGCACCACTACTTCCATTGTGCAGTAGATGCGGTGAGCCACCATTAAAATGGCAATTTTCTGTATCTTATTATAAAATATTTCATCGCCATGTGGCTCAGAGCTCTAACGAAAGGGAAATTCTCCACATTAATAATTGGAAAACACGTCGATACCGCCCGGGAGATCCGCCTTCCTTTTTAAAAGCTTCCAGAAAGATTTCCACAATTACCAAGAAGATACATAAATGGACCGGTCAAGACCCGTTAGGCAGTTCCCTAGGGAACCACACCAGGGGGCAGTTTCGACGAGAGCCACGCCGGAGGCCCACGCTACACTACAGCGAGAAGAGGAGCCGACAAACATGACGTTAAAGACGAGCCCTGCCCCGCCGCTGCTGCTGTGGGAGCAATGGATGAATGGAGTGTTGTGGTAAGCAGCCGTCTTCGCCGAAATCTTCCCTCCTCGTCTTCTTATAGTGTTTCTCATCCCTCTCCTTCCACAGCCTCAGCTCTCTGCCTCTCCCTCAGATCTCTAGTCTCTCACAATACAATGTACAATGCAGTAAATAAATATTATTATTCGAACTCGTTGGCATTAGGGTCATCAAGGCCGATTCCCCCTCTCAGTGGGAGAGACTAGAGAGATTTGGGAGAGAGACAGAAGGGGAAGGAGAGAGATGAGAAACACGACAGGAAGACGATGTGGGTGTCGATTTGGGCGACTGCGGCTGCTTACCACAACGCTCCATTCATCCATCGCTCCTTCGGGCGGGGCAAGACTCATGTTCGTTAGCTCGTCTTCTCGTTCGTCAGCTCGTCTTCTCGTTGTAGTGTAGCGTGCGCCTTCGGCGTGGCTCTCGCAGGAACTGCCCGCTGGCGAGGTGCCCGAGGGAACTGCCGCTCGGCCTCTTGGCCGGACCGTTTATGTATGTTCTTCTTGGTAATTATAAAAATCTGTCTGAAAGCTTTTAGAAAGGAAGACGGATATCATGGCGGTGTCAACATGTTTTCCAATTCGTAATGTGGAGATTTTCCCGTTCGATAGAGATCAGAGCCACATGGCGATGAAATATTTTATAATAAGGTAAAAGACTTCATTTGAACCGGTACTAACAAGTATGAGCCTGTTTGAGGAACTTGTTTTTGTCAAAATTCTGGGAAAATCCTCGCTACTTCAGCGTTTTCCAAATGTAAGATTATTGTCAACCCATGTCTCATCAAGATAAATTATGTGTTTCTCGCGATTTCTACAATTTTGAATTCCTCTCAAATACCTTGCGCGCCAGTTGAGAATATCAGGCCGTTCAATCACAACTGGTCTAAGGTTACATGTTTTCCACCTAAAACCCATGGCGTGGAGCTAGCGTCGTTGTGCACACCCCAAGGAAAATTAATTTTCTCTCAGATTACCGTCAGCAGTTTTTGTGTAGTTGTCACTTGGTTTATTACAGAATAAAAGTCATAAATGAAATCACGCATCACTCTCTTATCAACGTCATCAATGTGGATTTTTTTTCCTTCACAATATGGCCTTTTCTTACCGGGAGTACTCAAGGCTGCCCCACCGGCTTCAAATGCTTCTTTTCTAATGGATGTCACAGTTCCAACAGATACTCCAATATAGTTTGCTACCCGAAAATTGCTGTTATACAGCGTGTATTGAAAAACGCCCGAATTCTTTTCATCGTCACATTTCTTAATAACCAATCGTATAATTTCCCTAGCTTCACTGTGTATTGTTTGGCTTTTCCTACGAACAGAAGCCACACCGTTTTACCAAAAGTCACGAACAAAATTAAAATGAATACGTAGGGCCTGGACTGTGATTCACAAAGAAAGCGTGCCGATGTCAGCAGTACGAACAGTTGCTCAGTTGTCGTAGTAATGGTGACGTATGCACGAGATAAAGCGGCAGACAGCCCTCTCTCCGCGTACTCCCCGCGCCGACACAAGTCAGCTCCCGACTGTAGTTGCCCCTTGACGGTGAGATCTTTTCTGAGTTTCAGTATTCTGGTAATGGATATTCCAGTGACCTCTGTCGCAAGTTCAGCGATTTGCTTCACTGGTAACGCCGGTATGCAATAACGAACTGAAAACGTTCAAGACGAGGAGCTTTCTGCACGTCGAAGAAACTTTCCACTCTTATGTTTAATTACTGAAGGGCCAGCCAAACACAGGTATTCTAAAACGAACTGAATACGGCCTCGCAGGCCGATTAGCGGCGCGGCGCCGCGGTCCCACGAGCCGCGGCCCACGCCCCTTACCCATGTCAGTCAGCACGTTTGTGGGCTCAACTGTCAGAACTGTCAAGCTCATAATCTTATCGCCCTGCTACACGTGTGCAGTTCACAATTGTTTCCTTTTTCTAAACCCTTGCAATAGTTTTGACCCAAGGTTAATTTAACAAACGATGGCAGATAAATTATTATTCCGAGAACTATTTACTTTAGCGTCAGGATTCCGACAACAGCAGAGCACATACTGCAAACCAACGAGACATCAAAACGCGCGTGTATTTGTTTACATCATTTTTTTTCATGGCGTGTACGGATAATAGTATGTAATTTGCACCTGAAAGTTAGTTATATGAGGAGGTTATTCAGTTTTATGGTACTATTTGTATTTTTATGGTACTATTTACCTGTATATAAATCCATCTTCAATGAACCTCTTCTCAGTGGTATACAAAGATGCAGTTTGTACAATCGTTAGTATAGATTAGAGACAGGTTAGTACTTGTTATTTCGCTTTATTTTTTTATTACAAAAACGGGGTCAACATTCAACGGGCCACATGGCCCAGCCACAACGGTCAACATACATGAATGCCGCCCTCCAGAACGTAACTCTCAAACCAGAGTGTTCTGAGAACGACAAAGAAACGGCAGCAAGGCTCCTGACTGGTTGAGAATTATAGAAACCGGCTGCTCCTATCGGTGGTTTCCATCGTTTTCTCTAATCTGTGGTGAGTAACGGAAAATACCAAATGGTTCCGCGAAATGTGTTTTTCGGCCAACCAGACGCGCTCGAGTGGCAGTTGATTCCGAGGGTTCAATCCAGAGAGTGCAGTCGGAGGTTAGAGATAGTTTTCACGAGTGAATTGGTTCGGTCCGATGTTGTATCTAAAAAGAAATGTAAGAATTGGCGCATATTATGCCGCTGTATGTCATTCGTACGAATGGAACGGCACGTCGGGATATCCAGATCTTCCCTTCAGCCTTTTCTGCAAATGGCGAAAGGCGCGGATCGTCACGTCCCGCCCGTGACGGCCTCGTGCGAGCACCTTTACGGGAAACAACTAATCAACTTTTCAACAATCAAAAACTCCCGCCCGTTCTGTTCATCCGTGTCGTATCCACCCAGTACGCGCTATACTCTGATTTATACAGTGGCATTTCAAGGTTACGCGCTGGACCGAGAGGGGGAAACTGTCATCCAATCGGGAACTTTGTTACGACTTAAATTTTTGGTATTGGAGCTCTCGATGACAATGTCCCCTTCTCCTTCCAGCTTGTGACAATGAAATGTTACACTGTTTAAATCAGAATATAGGCTATAGAAGGTAGCGTACTGCCGCTACTACAGCTCATAAAATGCCGTCGCACCCACAGTAAGGTGATTTGGCACAAAATTAATTAATAGCAGTAAGACAGCGAGGGAGGCAGGTAAGACAGTGCGAGCAAGTAGCAAGACTCGAGATAGAATGCGCTAAAAGGAATGAGCATATCAAGGTGGCCTCATGCTCAAGTAACTTCACTGAAAAATGTTCGACTGCGTCACTCTTCCTGCGGTCACCGGGAGATGAACAACGTACTACACCCGAGAACATTACTGCGTAAGCTCCCCGTGTCGCCTACTGCATCGCCGCCAGCAGCCCTAACCGGGCCGCCGCCAACATCGCCGCTCAAGGAGCAGCATATGGACCAGGTAGGGACATCCCGGTCCCACGACATTCACCCGAGCACCGGAAAACGTCGCCTTCGCGGACGTGAACAATGAACACCGTAAACCGCGAACCGCCCTACGCCCTACGCCGCGTTGAATAAAAAACATACCGGGAGAAGTGGCTCAGGACATCAACTGATGTCACTGCAATGCATCGACCGAGATGTGCTAGGTTCGAGTCCCGACGGTGGCAGGATTTTCGATACTAGCTTATCAGCTAGATAGAATTCAGTAGCCGTCTGGAGAAAAATTCTAGTTGCTCTGAATGGTAGTTTTCCATTGTTTCTCTGAACAACACCAAGCGAATGCCGGAGCGGTACCTTAACAAACGTGCGACAGACCGCGCGCGATCTTTCCTCCCTCTTCCTTATCCTCTTCACTTACACACACACACACACTTGCACTAACACGCAATACACTACCACACATGCTGGAAGACCGGTCGGGAGCTTAGAACTTGTCCCGCCTGAGGTGGTGCCATGCTGATGGGAGATACCCGGAAAAACCCGCTAGCCGACGGTAAGTCGGCACCGAATCTCGACGTCCAGTGGGGAAAGATCACCGCCATCTCTCGAGGAAAATACAAGCACTACACTTAAGGGACTAATGACCTTAGACGTTGACGCCCCTGGAATCACTAACAACGAAACAATCACAATTTTTTTCGTTGAAAAAAATGTGTTGTTTAGCGATGTCTGTATAGAATAAAAAAAAAGTAGTAGTGTAGTACGTCTGCATTCCTATTGAAGAAAAAACACATTAAATGAGCAGGCGTGTCGAAAGGCACACGCATGTGCTTCTTGTCCGCCGCACGTCCCAGCGTGCACGGGCTCCCCTGATTCCGTTCTTAATTCCCCTCTAAATCCAGAAAGGAGTGCAAACTGTAGCATGGCAGATAAGAATAAAGCGTGCTTAAAATACCACGACGAAAGATTACTGCATAGGGAAACATGTTTGCGAAATGGTTACAAGCAAACAAATGATTTGAATTATGTTTATACAAGACCTAAGGTATTTTTAATGAAGTTTAATCAAAATTTTGGAAGTCACTTTGAGAAACTTTTCAAAATGAGATTGAGGCTTCATGTAAAGAACCCCAAAATATCAAAATATTCGTTTCAAACTCGCACAGACGCGAGTTCCGTCAGATCGATCGTGAATATCAATTTTGAACAGTTTAGTGTTGACCACAAACGAACAGACGAATGAGCAAACAGACGTTTCGCGGTCAGTGAATCAAATTTTCTGTATTATGAACCTACAAAACGTGGATTCTGAGTACATATTGTGTTAGAGAAAGTAATTTACTACCTTTTTGAAGAATATTTATCAACTTTTTCAATATCAGGGCTCATAATATGAGCTTTTCTATCGAAAAATTATCGATTTTTGTTCCTGCGTTACAATACTTTCTCTTTACTACGTACATAGTAATGCGAGATAACAACGGAAAGTTAGAAGGAAGTAAATGCGTATGTACCGTAGATGTTATTCATGGTATTTTTATTTAGGGTATTAATGACCATATTTGCCTTACTTAAATAGAAATATTAAGAAAAATATTTACACAAAGATAATTCGATTTTTTTAAATAGAAACATTTTTCATCTGTAATAGAGATATTGTGGAAAATACAAATGTGTTTTACTATTTGATGTTTCTTTGATGTAGTGATACCATACTAGTTGGCTAAGAATTCCCCAGAATCTCTGAAAACGTCCCACAACATCTTGCAGTAGCAATGCGTAACGTTGATAACGCTAAAAGGCCGCAACCTATCGTTGACCTTGCTGTGTTTTTCAACATTTCCAGGATGCGGTTCAATGCTCCAGCATTTTTTGCGGGAAACATGTAGAATAACGAAAAGTTTAACATCGCTCTAGATTCAAAATATATAGTCAGCATATTAAATATCGCTTAAATAATTATCCTTAATATGAAAAACAGCTCATCTTGATGTACGAATGTCATTATGTGTGATATATTGTGATAATGCGTAGTTATGGAGTGTCTTACTGTGGAGTAAATTGATATCCATATTATTTATTATGATCATTATAGGGAAGAACTAATTTTTGAAAAATTTGTAAAAACACTCTTAAAGAATATTTCATTTTAAAAGACCCTTCTGCATCCATATGGTTCGTACGTAAAACTGAAATACGTGTCTTCCCAAAATACAGAGTCAGTCTCGTATGGTATTAATCAATAATAATGCAAGTTAATATTGAATTTTCCGACAGTTACCAATAAACCAATTCGGGAGATAGTTGTCACTTCGACTTGTTTACACGAATGTCAATATAGTACAAGCAAACTAATGATGATACAACACAGGCAGAACCTTTACCGCGTAAATACCAAAGTGAATGTCTACGCGGCGTTGTAGGCACACTGTAAGTACATACCTACAAGCACGATGATCATACATTCCAGCACGATATTTCCAAACATCTTTTCCAAAAGAATACGACTGCCTCACATCCAAAATTATTTCTTCAAAGAACTCCTATCAAGATGACGTGTAGCTCTCGGTAATGTAGAAGATTTTTGATTGGGATTGAAACACTTCACTAGTGCACGCAACAACATAGTGCCTACCGCTGAATTCATACAACATCAATCTTCAAGCTAATCCGCAAAATCGCATACGGCAAAACAAATTAATTTTAGTTTAGAAATCGCGTGTAAATTACGACAGAGGATCTCACAATGATATCCATGTGAGAGTACAAGCACGTGATAATCCGGTATATGTCATTGCGCTGACTACGTGTAGTCTCATCCCTCCTTCCCATCTCTTAACAGTCCGTTGGCTTTCGCCACTCTTTCTCAAGGTCTCAGAGATGCGCTGCACAGCGGTCAGTTCTAAAGAAGCATCTCTTGCAGTATAAGCATTTTAATTACTATTCAACATGACCCTTCATAATAAATCGTCATAAAGGTCAAATGTACTTCATTTCGACCAAGCATAAAGTGAATTAGCATGAAAAGATTTGATTGGCAGATATAAATTTAAGTAAAGATCTTTCCATTGTCATTTTATACAAAACTTTTTGGGACAAAAAATTTTGACACAAAGAAAAATACTCATATTTACTGAATAAATGTTATCAAAATATAATAGGCACAATTCAAGCAAGGCATAACTGTTTTTTTACGCGCTTACGCTGGTAGCTTGTACAGTTGTAGTTCTCTTCTTTTGAAATAAGACAAAAATAAAAATTAATCCGCTTAATCATATCCGCCTTGCAAGATAATTCGAACGGAACGTGGTGCGGACGGAGCACCAGTGAGCTCGTAATGTCACTAATGTCTCCTTCCTCAAATAGACACTCGTGCGTTTAAATAAGATGATAGTGGCCTTGCCCTCCATCAGAAGTTTTGTTGTATGTTAGTCAAACAAACAATCTAAAGAATTGAAAGAAGATTTTAAATAAATACATTTTCAAATTATATTTAATAATTAATTTACAGATTTACCGAATAAACATTCTTACTTCTACTACACGCTGTTGTACCCAAGTTTGAAGGTTCAAACCCGATCGAAGCCGAGAATTTTTAAGGGCGAAAATATCCTTTGTATCCTTCGTAATCCTTAAAAATAACCTTCCGGGGGAAATAAAGACAGCCGTCCTAAGTTGTAGATGTAAGACTAAAAGACCCTCACGTCTAAAAGAGGCTTCTGAGAAAAATTCAAATCGCCGGTTTCATTGCCCGAGTGATACGGTCTTTATCCGCTGGATGGTGAAAGGAGCATAGTGAAATTTGCCTGGTCGGCCGGAAGAGCAAACCTGATGGCCGAGTATCTCTACGTAAAATAAGGAATGAACTGAACTTCCAGGTTCGACCTAGCCCTCTCCGACGATCGCTGGGTGGGTCACGTCCTCTTTTGGCTACTTTACCATTGCAAATTTACACTGAAAATAAAACGCTATTTTATGTAAAAAGAAGATTTTTCATTAAACGAAAAATAATTAAATTCTGCAGCTCCTACTTTACAGAAAATGCCGATATATATGAATTCTTAACTCGGACGTGATCGCAATGAACGTTCGTAACGATGAAGTTCAGACTTTAGATATATTCAGCTAATTGAAAGAGGTGATCTTTTAGGTGGCTGCGAATTCGTGTATCCTCCTAGTGTTCATTTCGTGTATCCTCCTAGAGTAATCGTGTGACACCGAACTGACAGAGCCGGCTTTTTTGATCAGTGGTATGCTGTGGTTACTTCAATCAATACTCGTAGACGGCAAATGTTAGAGCACTGTCTCTTGACAAAGAGACCACGGTACGCGTATGACCTTTCCTCCCTGATCCTTGTATTCTCCTCTAACCCTACTCACGCGTACATTTTCTTGCGCTGCACTACCACAACTGTCGCGAGACGAGTCCGGAGTTTAGAATATTGGTTTTGTAGTGAATTGTTGGCATTGAGGTGACCATTTTGTAGCTTCCATACAGCAGAAAACTAATGATGATGGCTAATCCATCGACATTTGCTACCGAATTTTTGGGAATGTCAACTCATATAATTATTTCCGGCACTTAGTAACGACTGCGGCAGCTCTCCGTAATGTTGTCTAGGCTATCCGGGACGAGCCGCGTCAATGTCATGGTAGCCAACGCTTAGTCAGCAGTATTGCTGAATCAGCGTCAGCAGTACGCTCTGAAGAAGGCCACAATACTCTGGCCGAAACGTTAGCCACCATGACATTGACGCGGTTCGTCCCGGATAGCCGAGACAGCATAAACTCCGGCCGCGGAAGCCTACGCAACAAGCTCTCCATAATCTCTCTGGAGAATCTCTGCGAGCCGATGTGTAGGTCGACACCGGATCTCCCGTATCCTCTGGGTAGGAGCACCAGCACCTGCTGGCCTCTATCATGCACTACCCTTACGGAAACAATGTCCTTAGCAGTTGATGCGCCCGGAAACAAAACAATCGTTCAACAAGCCACACGGGATGCGGAGCGGCTCCGCCTTCCACTCGTTCTCTCAACGGCCCACACGAAGCAAGGTGCGCCGCGACGGTTGAGAATAATAATAATAATAATAATAATAATAATAACAATAATAATGATGATAATAATAGTAATAATAATAATGATAATAATAATAATAATAATAATAATAATAATAATAATAATAATAATAATAATAATAATACCGATCAAATGGCCGAGACGAGATCGCTAAGGCAGTAGTGCCGTAGTGGTTTCGGACCAGAAGATCGCGGGTTCGAGTTCCGCCTCAGGCATTGGTGTATTTATCTATGTCTGTATGAGTGTGTCGTCCTTTCACCCCTCATTATCATCATTTCATCTTCCATACCCCACGGCTAACAACCCTGGGGAATAAAAATCGAGCTCAGCTAAATGCTGGTCCCTAATTAAAGTTACATGCACCTGCCACCGCGATACGATCGAGCACTTGTTCATACTGCACGGCCTGTGACGGAGTGATCAATTTTTCTGCGTGAATTCACTAATGATTATCTAAACCCTGTTGTGGCGTGATTAATTTCTTCACAGTACAATTTGCCTTGTCTTAAGGAACATATTCCAACATAAGAAAAAAATGCATTTTTCACTTCCTCTCTTTCCCCTCATGCAGACATGTTTATGAATTCGATTTATTACAATTAAAATGTCAGCAAATACGATAAATAAATTCAGTTCAAATAAGTAAAATAACTCGTTTTAATCCATATTTTGCTCAATTGATATGAAAATTACAATTTTGGAACTTTCCCGTTAATTTATAATTGCCATCAGTCACTCATATTTCATTGTAACGTTCTTTTTTTAGATATATATGTGCTTCTTGAGTAGCTGTATTACTAGTAGTAATAAGATGTGTAAGTCACATCGGCTAACATCCTGGAAATGTATTTTTTGAAGTTATGAAATATTCTAATTTTAAGCGATTGAGGCAAATGACCTAAAAGTACCACAATTCACACTGTTGTATTCTATGTAACTCTAAAACACATCACAATCATTTTCATATACACTATTTCTAGAGATTTTACTGGAAACCACTGTGCGTAGCTTTGTTAGCTTCTGCGAGAATGGAAGACGTAAGAAAAGGTTTAATTTCGTTTGGACAGAGGTAACTGTGACAACTTCTTCAATACTCGTTAAATCTTTCTCCAAGTAACAATCTTTGTCAATTGTGTGTCGTCTCTTTTTCAGAACACTCTTTTTTGACAAAAACTACTGAGATAGAAGAGGCGATGTTCCGTTGCCATTTCCATCAAAATGCTCTCCCAACTTTTCTTCGACTATTTCGCCGCCTGAACAATTACCCTTCTTGGGATTGCCTTTAATTCATTTTTTATATCAATATCGATGTGAGAGACTGCATTCAATTTCCTTCGTTCTGCTATCATTTGGAGATTAAGAAATTCTTGGTGAAAAATCAATTATTAAATTATAATATTTTTAGTTAAAATTACACAATAAATTTTTAAAAGAGCTCACCGCTTTAAAAGATTGTTTATGAGATACAATGAGCATAAAGTAAAAAAAATGTCGATACATAGTTGTTCACACAAGAAAATAATCAGTGAAATACGGTCCTTGTAGCTATAAGTGCGATAGATTACCAATTTAAACAAGTGAGCAAATCATTTCACAGCATGGATCATTGCATAAACGCCCAGGCATTCAATTTATGCGCTGCGCTGACACCACTCCGGCTTCTCCTCTCCCTGTAGAGCTGCCTACACCCCACCACCAATGTTGCCGTAAATTTATAATATGATTATGAATAAATAGTCCTCGTCGGAAATTAGAGGAGAACGTACTTTGGTTGCTCTCGCGGGCAGACGGCTAGCTCGTAAGGGCAGAATGCCCACGGGAGCAGGCGTTGTGCAGCCAAGCCCTAAATAACTAAAACGATAACTGCGTGAATAGATCGGTGTGAGGTTTTTTTTAATCATATTTTTCATTATTATTTACTGTAGCTCAAATTAATTAAGTTTCCAGTAGGAAAAGGAATATTGTTTATAGTGTGTGTGTGTTTGTGTGTGTGTGTGTGGAAAGTACCGAGTTCGTGATTGTTTAATCATTGTACAAGCAATGCAGCATCAGGAATAAATAAATTGGTAAACGAAGAAATTAGTTGAACGATTATTTATTGAATGTCATAATTTTAGTCAGCAATCGAAAAGAGTGATTGTATATAATTATAGTCAGCAAGGACTATAACCGAAATTATTCTATAAGAAGATGAAGATACGTGTGGTGGAAATAATAATATATTTAAATGATGAATATTCTGAAATTTTCAAAGACAAGATCGTGCAGGTCAAGAGTTGATGTGAATTCACATATATGCCAATGAACAAAACCTCTCATTGTCGTTGTTCCTTTTGTTCATCGCTGTGTTCGGCCATCATGGGGCTTTGCGATGCGTGCATCTCACCGGATCTCAGACTTGATTATCAGGGTAGGTGCAAGTTACTTTTCTATTGGGGGAATCAGCATTTTAATGCTGATTCTATTTTTACATCCCAAGGTTGTAAGCCCTGGAGGATGGAGTGAAATGACGATGATGAAATAGACACACACATACAGAGATACACACTTTTTTTTCCTCCCGCTACGTGCATCCTACCGGGGCTCAGTCTTGACTATCGGTAGGCGCACGTTACTTCCTATTTGGGGGATCGGCATTTCAACGCTGATTCCATTTTTATACACCAGGGTAGTTAGCTCTGGAAGAGCAGCTTGTGCTGGGTTCAATTTACCCATTCCTGCCACGTTAAGGAAAGAGCTCGGTCACTGGCGAGAGAGATATCACTCTGACACTCAAGACGGATATGGAAGTCTCAATTGTTCAAGAACTTGCGAACTATATGACATGTTTGTAGTAACACTTTCTGTTTGTAATTTAGTATGCGTTGAGGTAATGCAATTTTTTTAAAAATATTTCCTGAAATTGTTTGTTACTACACCTTCAGCTGAAATGGCACGTGGATATATCGTTACACTGTAGTTTCCACATTTGTTTTATTTACAGAGCAAAACCTTTTACTTAGTAATTTTCTCGGTCTCTGTTTTCTTTAGGTTACGGCAATATCAACAAGCAGAGCTTCTTTCTTGTCCCTGTCAATGAAAACTATGTCTGGTCTATTGAAGGCCGCTGTTTATCTGTCATTATGGCTCTGTCCCAATAAACGATGGTATTATTTGCATCCATTAAAGTGCTGGGTTGTATTTATAATACGGAGGAGCTCCACTATTTAACATTCCATTCTTGAGAGCCAATTGTTGATGGAAACTCTTAGCTAGTTGGTTGTGTCTCACCAAGTACCCGCTGTCGGCAAGTGCAGTACATCCAGTCATTATATCCTCGACTGTTTCACCACTGGTTGCTCATTTCCTGTATTTGTCAACCTCGGGCATGTTCATGCAATGTTTCTCGTAGTTCCTAGTTCGGCATACTCTATCTTGAATTGCCATTATAAATTCCTCTGTTTCTGGATATAAATAGCTGTCTGATAGCCATTGCAGTGAGGACTGTGGTTCATGTGGTACATACATGAGGTTCATGGATAGCTTTAGAAAATTTGCCTTGCATTGCCTTATGTTGTCACTCTTCTAGATCTCTTTGAATTGCCTCTTTTGGTATTGTTCCTGCTGCAGTTGCTGTTGTTCCTGTGTTAAATGCACTCAATTTTAGAGGAGTATAACTATCATATGCTTGTACAGCCATTTTCATTAAGGCTAATGCACACGAGAGTAACTTTTGCTTCATTTTTCTTTCTTGGGTTCTGCAGATATTTTCAATGTTTAGCAGTCCCCTCCCTCCTCTTCGGGACAGATATAGTATTTTAACAGTCGAGTTTGTATGAAGGCACCTAAGTTTAGTAAGAAGCTTCTGGTCAGTCTATTTGATTCAGCAATATCTGCACACGACCACTTGAGAATTCCGAAAGAATACGAAAGTGTAGGAATTGCCCAGGAGTTAATTGCTATGATTTGGTTCTCCCGTTTAATTTAGTGTTCAGAACTTCTGTAACTCATGATATATACTTGTCGGTCAGAGCTTTCTTCTTTCTTCATGCTGGAATGATCTATTCGGTAGCTTTGGGTCATACCTAAATATTTGTAAACTTCATCAGGTGGAAGTTCCTTGGTGACTCTAATTGGTTCATTATAGCTTTCGATTTTGCCCTTATGTTTAGACTATTACATTTGTCTAGTCCAAAAGACATCTTTATATCTTCACTGGACACTTTCACTGTCTCAATTAGATGTAATTTATTATTACTAGTAGTAGTAGTAGTAGTATTTAAACAAGGACATTCAATCCACGTTAAATGAGGACAGGCCGCAATATACTACCTGTACCGATACACAAAAGACAAAGCGTTTAATAAAACCTCAAACTGAATGTGCTTCGTTCATTTTCTTTTTACATCGTATACGTAGTATAGTGAAAGTTCTGTATTGCTGCAAAATATTTATTTGGAAATGTTGACGGAAATATACGTTTTGAGGATCGAAATACCGAAAATGTTTCTGTCCCAAATAACGTCTGCATTTTCTAATGGGTTATCCCTTAGTAAACTCGGAATTTTAATTTTATTTTGATAAAATATGTAATAATATAAATACTTCTACTATTTTTATTTATTAAACAATACCCCATACGTTCGCCCGGGATATTCACTGCAGATAAATTTATTGGTGGGCCGATAGAGTCGTCTGTACGGAATTGCGGAGACGAACTTTACGTAAGGAATACTCATCTTTAATCACTGCTTGGATTATAGAAATGTTGTCTACCGTTATGAAATCAAAGAGATTCGTTTTTTTTTAACAAAACTTTGAAATTTGCTTCTCCTTCTTGGCTTTCATAACAAAAAGCAACACATACAATATGTTTTACAACAATAGCAAGAACAACAAACAACACGAAAATCCTTATCAGTCAGCTTCTCCCACTTATACCATATTTACATACACACTCTCTCCTTAATTTCCCCCAACACGCATGGCCATATTACCTTATTATGCTACCTTGAATAACTTATCTCTAAGGACAATCTTCCTACAAGTCGGACTTATTGGTATTAGGGGGATTGGTGCAAGGGCAAATTTATTGTTGCGATACATTATACCAAAATACCGTCAGATAAATTTCTGAGATTGGTCGATAACTTGTTTCGTATTGGTACCCCCTTTGCCTATTCTTCACTATAATTTCTGATTTTAATTATTTTCATGGAAATTTCTCACGTGGCCGTTGTCACACTATTTTCCTTGTCTATTTATTATTCACCACTTCTCTTAATCTCCCATTGTTTATTTATTTACTATTCGTATACTGCTGATCCCTATTGTTGTTATTGAACACATTTTAATACTCTTATTTTTAATTATTTTAGTTTGGCCATCTAATTACCCATCACAATATCTAAATTGTACACAGGGTTTTTACCAAAATGAAAATTCCCTGATCGATATGGCTGATGTCGTGTCCCCTTGCATTTGGAACGGATACTTCAATTTTTGGAGATAAATAAAACCCACCGACATTTTCGAAAATTTCTCAAAATTTCTCCAATTTTTTATTTAAATTTGTGCTCCAAAGTACTCTTTAAAAATAGCGCAGATCCGATTGTTAGTAAAACCTCTGAATTTTTTAGATTGCTAAGTTTTTTAAACTTCTCTTACAAATTTATTTAAGGATACAAACTTTTATGAAATATTTGCTTCAAAATTATATGATGAACAATGAAACCAGCTGAAACGACCATCTCGATTAGACACATTAACGACCATTTCTTTCGTAGAACCGATTGATTTTTCATGACCACACATGTAAATATTTATTTTAAGCGGCCACGTATCTCTGCGGTAACGCCCAGGTACATTTGGGACACTCGTCTTTATTAAGCGGCCATCACAAGCGACTTTTAACCGTATTAGAATAAGAAACGGAAAAGTGATGGGTAGAAGTTTTGGTTTACTATCGTCTTGCGACTGGACGCATAGTCAGATGCTTTCGAACAGTGACATCTACAGTAGCTTATAGCGCAGAGAGATTAATTTATATATAGGGTAACAAAATATTATTTTAATAAAAGTCTCAATTAAATAACAACGAATTCGCTTTGTCCATCCCGCTGCGTTTCTGTGATTTATCAATCCTTGCTTTCCTTTTATGGGAATCTGTCAAGGACTCACAGAGCACGTCATATACGCGAATTCTATATGGTCACTCGTTAACTCCTTCGTCTGGCGGCCCTGGTATAACATTTTTACAGAATGTGTACTATTCCATCTACATTTCTAGATTGCTTTTTTGATTCAGTTTTGTAGGAAAATGAGTCTCTCGTGTAAGAGAATTAATGGCTACTCAAATATGTGTTTTGATATTAGCCGAGAGAAGGTAAGGGATACTAAATCCCCTGTTTAAATTTTATTTTGTAATTTAAGGTTTTAAAACATGTTTAATGAAACAGCAATTATTACAATTATGCTTGACTGACGCTTCCAGAAAACTCATAATTTTAATTAGGCAACCATATCAATTAACGACTAATTTTCGCAGTATTGGTACACTGTATGAGTACAGGTTTTACTGTATTGCTAATTTTTTAGATAAAATGAGTAGTTTTTAAGAGATGAATAAAATTGTGTCATTTTTTAATGTACAGTAAACAAGGTTTTTCTTTTAAAACTGCTCCTATTTTTTCTTCAACTTTTTGTTTTATTTGGGAAAAGTTTTCTTGATCTGATGACCCTTTTCCTTAAATATTAAAACTAGATATTTATTTTAATGCAATCTATATCTCAACATTATATCTTTAATTAATTTGATGGCCCCTTTTTTTAAGTATTAATAATATTCGCGAAATTTTCAGTTATAAGGAGACGAAGTTCAAATAATATCCGTAACTGTTTTCGAAAATAGAAGCTAAAAATTTGTTTCTAATTGCAATATATTTCTCAATACTGGATCTTTAAAACATTCAACTTACATTTTTTGAAAATGTTAGTAGTTTTCGCTTAATTTTGAGTTATATCGTGTGCGTGTTTTCAGTTTCGAAAAGTGGTAATATCCTACTATATTGCATCTTTTTGCAGGATAAAAGCTGCAATACAATAATACTACGTTGTTATTGTCCTGTTGTAGGAATTGACTTATCCACTAGCTAGAATGACTACATAACGTACCTGTCATTGTAGGTCATTACACGAATAACTTTTCTGTTACAAAATAATTCAATGATAGTGATGCGATATATTGAAATAACGCGCTGAATGCATGTCAGGAAACTTTGCGTTAACAATGTGAATCAAACAATTTTATTGTCCTAATAAAAAGTATGGATCTTCTCTGTACCATGTAATATCTTCTATTTATTATACATTTTCAGTTTTTTTATATATTGAACAATTTAAAGTAATATTTACTTCACTGGTTGCAAAATTCCCATTACAAATTAGTTGGTATAACTGTTCATACAAACAAAAGAAATCAGCTGTGCGTCGAAAATGCACAGTGCACAGGTGTCATCAAAAAAAAAAATTACCGGTTGTCATTGACGTACTTTTTGTCGACAATGGAGATTTAAACCTTAATATTGTGGGAAACGAATTTAGTGACAGAGGTAGTGGTATAGAAACGGTGCTTGGTGTATTTTGTTCTGCTAGTGCTTCCTAAAAATTTAAAACTTATGTAAAAAATGATTAAATATTTATCAGCTATTGTTGTAGTACTTTTTGCCATATATTTTTATGGATATCCATTGTCAGTTGTTCAAATTGCAATTAAGTACATTCCCTTCTTAGACAATAATGTTCAGAGTATTCAAGAATCCCGAATTCCGCCTGAAGATGTTAGTGACAAGAGTACAAGCAAGCAAATTTTGTTTACTGAAGAGACTTTGAAAAAGTACATTAATAAAAAAACAGGACTCTACTTAGCAATTTTGGGCGAAGTTTATGACGTGACTAAAGGAGAAAAGCATTATGGTCCTGGTGGGAGTTACCATTTCTTTACAGGTTAGTTTCAGGTATCAGTAGTAACTTAAAATGTATAATCTTTGGTGTTATTTGAACAATGAAGTTCAATGTGAATTTCAAGATCTAAACTTACATGTTACTGCATAATTTTAAAATTTATTGTTTTTAAACTGTTTACATACACCATTAATGTAGGTCGTGATGCTTCACGAGCGTTTGTTACGGGAGACTTCAGTGAACATGGGTTGAATGATGATGTGCTTGACCTCGAACCACAGGATATTAAGAGCTTGTTCAAGTGGGTATCTGTGTATAAAAAACAATACAAGTTTAAAGGTAAGGAGAAGATATTTAATTTTTTAATACTTGTGTAATGGAATGGCTTACATAATTCAGAAGAGGAAAATTGTTAGTGTGGGAAAGTAATCTGCTACATTGTGGCAGCATTGTGTTAATTTCCATTTGACTACCTTAAAAATAACCAAACCATGTCTGTATCAATTTCTTAGACACATTCTTAAAAATAGGTGTTCAGAAAATGTGTGTTCTTTCATCAAATAACTATTTAATCTGATTTTTCCTGCCCCTCTTTAAAAACATGTTTACCTCTTTATCTATAACTTGGTTATTTCCAAAAAAAGATAATGAATATTCAAGTGGAATGTTTCCAAAATTTTGAGAGCATTGTAGCATGGAATATTTTGACTTTTTTCTTTTTCTCTTTTTGTACAACACCAATTGTTTGAGTGCAAACTTTTTGAACAGGGAAACTTATTGGAAGATATTATGATTCACAAGGAAATCCAACAGGCTATAGATACAAAGTGGAAAATAAATTAAAACTGGCTGAAAGTGATGAAATAGCAAAAAACAAAGAAAAATTGAGAATGCCTCCTTGCAATACTGAATGGAATGTGGATCAGGGAAGTCGTGTTTGGTGCAGTAAAATGAGGTAACTAAACATGATTTTTAAAAAGTAAACTGTATAATATAATTAGGTACTTTCTACAAAGAATTAAACAGGCAGACAAAAGTCATTCTGTTAAAATATGCCACTCGGTTTAACTACTAATTAAATAATTTTTTCTTCTCAACTGCATTCACAATTTCAAATTGACTTCTGTATGAGCAAATAAAATATGTTTATCATTTTACAGACATTGATAATTCCAAGATTCAAAATTATACATATACTACCAGATTTATATATCTATTGACAGAAACTGAGCAAATTGAAAATAGTCTTAAGCAATTTCTCTTGGAAAATCTCTGGAAAGCATATCGGCAAACACAGAAGACAATCCTTTTAACTAAATTATTTCATAATTTTATATTTTAACTAAAACTAAATATAATGTAAATAATTTTACAGTGGAGGAATCCAGAGAGACTGGGTGGGTGTGCCACGAATGTTGTACACCCCAGGCTCAGACTCCTACCGATGTGCATGCATAAATCTGGATGATGCATCTAATCAACAATCCGGAAACTTAAAGGAGTACCCTGATTGCAATCCAAAATCTACTAGCTGCTACATCCAGCAATGAAAATCATAATTTTAGTAATCAAAGAAAAACTACTCTTTATGTGTATTGTTTGATCATGAACATTAAAAGACAACTGGTGAATTGAATTTTAGATTTCATCATGTGTATTTATACTTCTCAATCAAGTAGTATTGTAATGTTTTCTGCAGGTGTTCTCAAAACAAATTATACTGATGCAGGACCACATTTTTAAATCTTGTCATGCATGATTCTCTGATATGTTAATGTTTGAAGGACTTTTAAAACACCATTTCAAAGGATATCCAGGCTATGTGTAATAAATACTTCATAAAAAGAATTGGCTTTGTTACTTGGCATTAACCCTCTATGACCTTCTCTCTATAGTAGCTTGTACCATTTCCTATCCTAACCTCCTTTAGGAGATATTACTAAAACCAGCACCTCAAATTTTCAAGATCCTGATAAAAAAATTTATGAATAAGAATTGTGAAACTGTTTCAAACTGCCTCTTCAACCAGTTAATCTTTCATTCCTTACTCAGTGCAAAGAGCCCCTTTATTAGCACGAATTAAAAAAATTAGGAATTTAAAAATTAAATGGTATGGTGTCAGCAAAAAAAACAGTAGCCAACATACAAAATCAAACTGTTTATTTCCATCTTGTATCAAAAAAATTATTTCTACATTATTAGTACAAAACTTTAAGTCTCTTAATACTTGCATGGATTTAAAGCTTCAATATGAGTTCTTACAAAACTCTTTATCAGTCACTCAATTCAATATACACTCATCAATAGTCCAAGCCTTACATCTTGCACGATAGGTCTTAATGTACTGAAATTTGGGTTTCCAGTACCCAATTCATTGAAAAATATCATACAGATGTAATCCATATCTTTATTCCCAAATCATTTCTTATCATTTACTTTTTCTTTTCATTGCAATGTTCCTCTGTTCACAAAAACAGTTATTACCACAATCAAGATACAGAAGAGGTTGTGATTGTTGAAACATCTTTTGCATCAACTGTTGCATTAGCTTCTTTTGTGCCCATGAGTTCATGAAATTTGGCAATGAATTCTTCCATATTAACTTTTCTTTGGGCTCTTGTTCTACTTTTGTTTGTTTGCACCTTTAACTTCCAGTGCTTGCCTTTGGCTTTTGTAATACCACTGAACTGAATTTTCCGAGGCTTACAAGCACCTGTAAGCTTAATACGGCCGTTTTTGTAAGTGATAGGTTCTTCATAAATAGTTTCTAAGAATCTTGATGATTTGTTTTTAAATCTACGAGAAAAGCAGTCTTTATTGTGAGAAGACAGCGGATTGTTCAGTTTAGAAGGCTTCAGCATACAGCGCCTCTTCCGATTTGTTTCATTGGATGACTGATACCGCTGCCGTAATACATATAAGTTACAAATTTGGTCTTGAGGAGGACTTGGAGCATTTTTCGTATCAGAATCTTCGCTTATGTCAAGGGACGCCATTATGGAGGGCAGCTCCGATTCTTAAACAAAAAACAAAGGCATTTTTACTGCGAGTTACGACAATTTATATGATTACCACCACGTGCCCAACCAGTCAATCTGCCAATAAATTTTCAATCAGCACTTACATCGTATGAACATACTTGGATAAACTAATTCATGCAACCCACCATTCGTCATTTTAACATGTAAATTATTGCCGAGATTTATTTAGAGTATTTTACACACGCCACTTCTTCTTCAATGACTGTCTTAATCATCCTCGTATGACATTCACTATTCACAACTAAACAACATCAACTAAGTTCTCATGTGCTTCTGATACTGAGCTCATTGTTTACAAGCTCGCATGCTTTTGACATTCAATTTCGAGTTTCGATTGTCCACCCTATCGAATACAATTTGGGCCGGGCAGACTGTACCAAAACTGATAGTTCTCTGAAATGTAAAATTAGAAGAGATTTATTAACCTAACCAGTATTTTTAATCAAATGTACTGAATAATAGTCAATAAATTTCCATTCATGTTGTTTCTTGAGGAAAATTAGTTACTTTTGGTACGCATCGCACCATGGATGAATTTATGATCGCAACTCTTTGGCTCGGGCATAACATCAAGGCTAATCGAAAATTTCACTCTCGACGGGTAATGTCCTGTAGCAATTATTTATCAAAATTGAAAGTGTTTAATAATATGTTACACGAGTTAAATAGTTATATTAAGAGAATTCATCGAATGACTTCCGCGACAAAAGATGCGTATTTTAATAAAAACCTGCTAAAAGTTTATCATCAGATTATTTTAATTCTTCACAGTGCTAAACAAAAAGTTCCAAATGTATTGTCTTGTTGATTGTGTTACTGACATTCCCAAATAATGTGCCGGAATCAGGCAGTAGAAAATTAGAACAATAAAATTTTCTCATGTTTAGTATTTTTCGTGTTTTTAAACATTTTTATAATGTCTGCATACTGTTCCTGGGTTATGGCCTCTATTTCATTAAACCGTTGGGAGATGGTTAATGAAAAAACTAGTGGAGCTCAATAGTACATACTTCATCGCATTATTTCAAAATTAGCAATTTTCAAAAATTCATTGTTGAACGAAAATGAGACTCACAACTTTTTAGCGACCCTTCTATCCGTGAAAATAAAATAAAATTGGAAGCGGCTTCTGAGAAAATGATTTTTAGAAATTGCATTAATTTCAAGCGCAAAAACTTCTCACCTTTTTAAAAAAATTGTACAAGACGTTTTTGAACTACTTGATTTTTTTTCTCCCTTGTCTGAGGCAAAAATGTCTAACTTCAATTTTGCAGTTTTCAAATGTTAACTTTTTGCAATTTTCAAAAAAACAGAGTTTGCCGGAAATAGGACTAGCACCATATTTTTTACTGTAGATCATTAGAAGAAAATGTAAAGAAAAAAATGATGTGGAGCAGTTATTGAGAATTATTTTTTAATTGCCTGTATTTCGCGCAAAATTACACTACAAACACTTATATTTTCGGAAAATTGAACATGACTTTATTTCAAGACCTGTCTTTAAAGAAGAGATTTCATTAATGAAAAAATCTGTCTTTAAAATATTATAGTTTTGTGGAAGGTGCCCCTCAGCCGCCCCCTCGCCACATGATGACGATACGCACACACACACACACACAACAATGTACCTTTGCAATTTTCAAAATCACCTGCAATTTTAACAAATATGAGACTTACATCATTCTCTTAAGTGTCCTTTACCCTATCCAAAAACAAAATTCAACCAAAAAATTTGGTTCCATTTTTTTGAAATTGCCCCAGGTGCTTCATGTTAAGTACCTCCCAAAATTAAAATATGGGTTTCAAATTCAAGGAGCTTGTGACATCAGCCAGATTAATTGGAGAAAATGGACTGAATGTTTTGCCTTGACTATTTGGACAATACTCTTAGAAAGATAAAAAGTTTAATCAACAATTAATATAGATAGAAATATAATAGTTGACATACTGACATTTGTTGATGATTTAATAGTAACTCAAGAAACAGAAAATGACCTTCAGAAATTCATGATTTTCTGTTCAAATGAAATAATTCAATTTAGAAAAAAATGTACTGGAATGTGTTCAGTTTTAAATACTTTAATATACATCACATACAGTAATGAAGGCATTAAAGAAAAAAATTCCTATACATAGATGATATGATTAATATAACATAAAGAAACAAAGGAAGAACACATTTTTCAAATTTTATAAAGTTAAATCAGTTCTCAACTACTTGTATGGAAGTAAGTCATGGACCATTAAATAAAAAGAATGGAGTCAGTCAGCTTCAGGGTGTTGAAATGCAGTTCCTCAGAAGAGTGAAAGGATGAAGAAGAAAAGATAATCTAAAAAACAGCAGACATCAGGAAGGAATTAATTATAATTTACCTTGTGACAAAATAGAACAATAAAGAACACACTGACAAGAGCCTGTTGATAGGATTGAAGGTAGTTATATCCACAATATCTCTTACATTCTGAGAGAAAAAAGAGAAGTCATCAGACCTAGAAGCTGGTGGAATCCAACTGTCGAAGGGCCAGATCAGGCAAATGCCTAGACCAGAGAGTATATAAAAAATGCCTAGACCATGAAGTGAATATCCCATTATTATGTTTGTTTTATATTCAGAACCAACCAAAAGCTGAATGTTTCTAAGAAATCCCAACAATTTTTGGTAGTCTTTGTCCTTCACTGTTAAAAGACTTTCCTTTTTTATGCAGTTTAAAAATATTGTTTTAATCCTCTTCCTCCTGTTTACTGTGTGCAGCTTCAATTTCATTCTTATAAGGGCTGCAAGTCAAAATCATTGTCTTTCTATTCTTGCAATCTTGACGTATAATTTTTTTCTTTCTGCTCATGTAAAGGACAGGAATATTTTCAGGGCTAATAGTTAGGTCTCAATTTGATCTGGATTTTGGCTGGCACTATAGGGCTTAGGTTCAGAGGGTGTAAAGATTTTGTCATCTTTAACATCTTTCATACATCCATTATTGCTGAAGGAATTTGTTTTCAGTAAAAGAGTGAGTCACATAACTTTAGCACCTTCTGCAAGTTTTGAACAGTTTAAGTTATTGCAATGCAGTTTACAAAGTGCATGAGGAAATGGCTAGTTTATACATATTCATTGCCATTTTATCACTTGTATTTTACGAGAAATTGAGGTAACTTTGTGTTTTTCAAATGAAACTATATATATTGTTTTAGTCTATCATGAGTGTAAAAAGGCAGAAAATAAATAAATACAAGTGAAAAAAAAATCAAAATTACTTAAAATAATGTTTATCTAACAATATGACAATATGTTTATCATTGGATTCGTCTTTTTATGCTTGTCATGATGATCTTAAAAAAATATGTGTAGTTCCATTTGAAAAGAACAAAATTACCTCAATGTCACGTAAAATACAAGTGATAGAATGGAAACAATTACATACATCAATTAGTCTCATTCCTTCATACACTTCTGTGGAAACTGCATTGCAATAACGTATGCCATTCAAAAATTACAGGTGCTAATAAGGTGACTCACCCTGAATAATAACAAACAAAATATATTCATGGAATAACAGTCTATGTTACTACTTTATTAGTACAATTCATGAAAAGAAATAAAATGTAATGTTTCTACTCATCCTGTAAAATTTATAAACATAGACCATTATATGTCCCCAAAGTTTCGAATGATATTTATATTATGAACTATGATTAAACAGTTCCTTATCATTAATTAAAAAAAAATCTTATAAAATGTGTGATTTCCTTTCCTGAAAACATTTACTTTCTGGGTGTTTGCCCATGTCTACTTGCAAGCAGTTTCAAAACAAAGTGATAGCCCCCCCAGATGACTGTCCTTACCAAATTAATACTTCTGAACACTTAATCCTTTTAATCCATGCTAAACCCATTTTAGGGCTACTAATATCAACTCACTTTACGTTTCCTAACCTGAGAAAATGGCTGTGTTTTAAGTCGCTCCTGTGACCCTGATATTTATGTGATTTTGATTTCCAATACTACGGGTAAATATTTCAGTAATAAATTAGTAAGATTTCAGTTATTCAATAGCTACCTCAGAAAAGAATCCCACATTATGTGTTCAGAAAAGTTAAGAAATGCATGTAAAATCATACTTATCTTTTACCACTAAAATCATTAGATTTACAATGAAGCCTGCTGCAATGGAAATTTAATGGAAATCCACTGTTTGAAATGAAATATACTACAATAGGAAAATATGGTTTGGTTTAAGTGGCCCGGTCCAATACTGAACTTCTACCCACTATTTGAAGAAATCATGCGGGAACCATATAATCAGTCAGTAGTGTTGAGACATGATGGCCTAAATTTGTGATGCTGTTCTGACAAAAATCAAAAATTTATGTTCATATACGGTCTTCACAATGAGACCAATTGTTTCTCTAAAATAATGCAATAATAGCAGTAATCAGTGGTTAGAGTGATTAAATGTAGATCTTGTTCTAAGAAAATAAAAAAGGCTAATTGAAATTTACAACTGTTTGAAAATGGAGGGAAGCAGGAAAAATAAATAACACTTCAACAAATCTATTAGCAACACTTTATATAAAAATAGCTATTAGTACTCAATAACATATTTACAAATCATCCCTTTTTTTCATTTACATGTAAATAAGACATGAACAACTGAATTCTCGCTCCCATTACAATTCTTATTTATAACAGTCTTAAATTGGAAAATTCACGATTAAATCAACAGTTCTTAAAAATATTCCTAACTTAATAAGAAATAAAATAAACCTTAAAAACCATTTCACCAAAAGGATTTGAGTAGTGCACAAAATGAAAAAAATCATTGTTGAGTAAGTAAACTTGGTCTAGAAAAGCAGAAAGTTCAAATATGAATGCAACTTGTTAAACGACTAGAGGAAAGCATCCAAAATCTCCAATGAATTAGTTGCCTTGGAAAAATTAGTATTGTATTAAACAAGTTTACAGGTTCACTAATTCACAGAGCGCAAATAATATCCACATAAGAACATTCATTTTTGAACTTGCTTTTCGTTATTTTATACATTGCGTTAAAACTTACAAATTCACACTTTTTAAATGATCAGAACTGGTTTACAACACTAAGAAGAAAACATAATACATGTGTAATACAACAGATCAAAAAATTTAAAAAAATTCAAAATAAAAAATAGAAGACCAAGAAGTAAAAAGAGCAATGTTGTTGTAAGTTTATGCAGCAGCAGCCTGGACATCTTCTGTATTAACTTGTACACGTCCCATTGGTTTGAGATCGGGTGCTACAGCAAATTCACACCCAGTGCTGGAAATTATATCTGGCACAGTTACTCCATCTGCGATTTCAACCAGCGTTAAACCACCTTCAGGATGAACATTGAAAACTCCCTAAGGAAAAGACAAAGATAATTATTCTACTGCAAAAATTATGTATTCAACAAGACATTACAGAAGACAAATCTACCTTTTCTGTTATAATCATATCCACACAATTTTTGCCAGTCAGGGGCAGAGAACATTTTGATACAATTTTATGAGAGCCATCCTTTGCATTATGGTCCATTGTGACCACGACTTTTGTGCGAGGGGCTGAGACAAGGTCCATTGCTCCTCCCATACCCTTAACCAATTGACCCTGTAGACATGACAAGGCACATCATAACAATGTTCTTCAATAACACTGCATATTTAATGAAGCCATTATTCATTCAATAGATATTCTTGGATACATTTCCGTGCAATCTATATCATAGCTTTAATTTGGAGCATTCTCAAAGGTTATTACTTTGAAATGCTATTGAATCCTTAAGGCGTAAATTATTGCCAGAGTCAGAAAAAATAAACATCAACTCATTACCTTACTGAATAATTCATAACTTCAAAAACTTGAGCTTACCGGTATCATCCAGTTGGCTAAATCTCCATATTGTGAAACTTGCATAGCTCCCAGAATTGTCAAATCAATATGACCACTTACAACAAACAAAATAATACAATTACATTCAAATCTGACTATACCACCAGAAAAATTATAAAATAATCATAAATATAAATAAATGTCGGAAGAATACACAGACAAAAAAAAAATTGTTGATCTCTTCATTACAATGTCTTTTTAATCGCTTTTTGAGGCAATTTGACATAGCTGGGGTTCGGATGTTAGTTTTTCCTCTTTTGTTTATTTGTACTGCAATTTTGATATTGCACATTTTAGCTTTATTTTGATTCAAGTTTGTTTTTATAGGTCATACAATAATAATTATTTTCATCAATTCGGTCTGTCGTCAAATTTTATATAAATTTGAAACAATTTGCTTTCCAATCACAGCTCATGTCATTACAGTTTTAAATTTTTGATGACTCATAATTGCAGCCTACATCATGGATGTGACATTCCTGATTTTCAGTATATAAGAAGTGTAAGCACTTCACTTGCAGTATGTGGGAAGGTGATACATTACTTTTAAATGCAAAGACAGACCAAATTCTGTGAATGAAAAGAACCACTGTAACCTCACTGATTAGTTGTAGTTCATTAACGGGAAGAACATCAAGGAAAAAAATAACACATTGCCATGATCATGAACAGCTAAGATCAGTTTTTCAAAAGCCAAACACCAAACAATCTTTGCAAACTTTAAAACATCCTATGATACAGTGCACCAAGGAAAGTTTCTCTGCAGTGGCACCATGCTGATTTATTATCAACACAAATTATATTGGTATCACAAGTACCAGACAGCGTTGGGACCATCCTACAAGGTGTAGAAGCAGTGGTGAGAGGGGAGGGGGCGAATATATGTAACGTGTGGAAGCGGTAGCAGCAGCAACCCCCTACTCAGCTCAGTGCGTAGAATCTTTCCTGGCGTGCTGAGTTTTATTGTTTTCTCAGACGTAACTGTCAAACTGAAATGTCAACAAAAGCAAATAACAGTTCTTTACTCACCCTCTAATCATTGCAAAACTATCATCACTGCTGAAGTACGCAGCACCTGTTTGGACAGTTACAGTTTCTTTTCCTGCATTAATCAAATCTGCATCCACCTCTTCCTGAGTAGCTGGAAAAGGACCTAGTCCCAAAATTCCATTCTCACTTTGAAGATTGACTACCATTCCTTCAGGAATATAATTGCTGGCAAGCATTGGCATTCCAATTCCTAAATTGGCTGCAATTCATTAAGGAAATTATCTATTTAATATTGCTGGTTGAATTCGAAAATCCAAATCCTAAACGTTCTTGAATTTGACGAGTTGGATTCTGAAGCTCACTAAGTCAGAAATTTCTTTTCTTCAGAAGTGTTGAAACCTTTGAATAAATGTCCAAATACAATTTTTCCCCCCTCGCTCAATAACTTAGTAACTAAATACTTTTTGGAAAACATGTCTATCTGAATAGCTCCATCTCGGAGTGATATTTTGTGATAACCACTAAATAAAAAATTGGCTGAGTGCTTATTGGAATCCAGCTCTTCATTTCTCCAATTTAAATATTTATACTGTAATTGCCCTTATATTCATTAATTTAAACAATGAACAAGGAGGAAACCCATTAAGTCTCAAGGAGCCATTAAATTTCAAAGAGAAATTTACATAAATAAGAAAATATATAATTAAATTAGACAGTGTATACTTAAAGTTCTTGAATACATTAAGGAATGTTATATTGTCATGTTAAATTATATCCTTAGTTATGTTTTGAATACATAAGAAGGATATGAAATTCAAGAAATGTGGAATATGGAACATGAGAGTAAAGCAAGGAGAATAAGGACTTCAATCTGGGAGAAGTGGCAAGGTATCGTTTATGGTCCCACATTTCTTTACAAGTATTCAATTGTAGTTTCCACAATCTGCGAGAATAAGACATCACAAACCTCATCTTTAATCTGGATGGAGTAAGGGCTTCCTAGATGTCATTAGGAACTAGAATAAATCATTATTAATTAACAAATCATGGGAAAAATGTTCCATATGACCCCATCAGCGGTACAAAGAGTTATGCGTCAGTAATGCTGATACTTGAATCGAAAGTAGTTCTGTGATTATGAAAGTGCCTCGTCAGTTTTTGTTCAAGCAGGTGGTGTAAAATTTTATTCATACATTTGCCTAATACAAATGGAAGGAAAAGAAATTCATTACTCTTTGGAAGTAGTGCTGATTGTTCTAAGCTGTGTACAATAATGAGCAACACACATTGTGTGAGTCATTTTAAAAAAAAATTCGATTTATCTGATACCTTTTACATTACATTTTTAGAATAAATTTTAAGAGAGCCACTTTTATAAAATAGAAGGTTTTTGATTGATGTTATATCCATCCTTTACAACTTCTTTCACTTCCCAGTACTGTGTATGCTACACTTAAAAAATGTAAACATTATTAATTACTAAAAATTATGATTACTACTCATTCCATTAGTTCATTATAGGGCATAGTAAGTGACAACAAGTCACTTGCATGAGACACAATTGACTTCCCACCATCTCCATTCTTCCATCAATGTTACTCAAACAAGCCCCACTCCCCAAGGTTATTTTTCCTATTAATATTGTTATTATTATAGTAATTTCATTGAAGAATTAAATTCAAACTTTTTGCCTACCAACATTTTCATTTTGCTTCAGTTTGTTACTGTTTCACATAGAATTGTTGTAGGGGTGAAACAAATGTTAGCACTTGAGTGGACCTACTTACATTACATGTTGATATTAAAAAACAAATACATATGAGCTACATACGAGCATTTATACTGAATAACATCAAATTTAATGTTTTCTACACTATTACACTATAGAAGCAACAAACACTTACGTATATAGACATATCATTTTAGTTCAAGGACATAGAATGCTAAACACCAAGATTCTTTCAGACAGACGAATTTTAATAAAGGATACCATACATTCCATTCTTGAATTCCAAAGCTGCTCTACGAATAATCCTTTCACGACGCTGTGCAGCTGGATTCATGGATGCTGCAGATCCTTCTTTCTGTGGTTTCCTAATAGTTACTCGCTAGCAATGAATTTAAATGGGAAGTTAGTGCATGATGTAACATTGAAACAGTCAAACATAACTAAACAACCATTTCTTCAAAATTATATCTATAATCACCTCAATTCGTTTTTCATATTTTTCCCCAACAATAATTCTATCCACATATATTCCTGGTAGGTGAACTTCATCAGGTTGGATTTGACCAACCTCTACCAACTCTTCCACTTCAACAATAGCAATTTTTGCTGCTCTGCACATAGCAGGATTGAAGTTCCGAGCACTTTTCCTTTAGAAAAATGTAACTGTCATTGTAAGAGATAGCAATTTCATGGTAATAGCTATAATTCAGTAAGTATGACACTAGTTTAGCAGTATTTGAGAGCTTTTTGGCTCTGTAACCCTCGAATTGTACAAAGATATTGGCAAAACAAAAAAGTATCTTGAAATATGAGATCAGAGGTATTAGATATGTATTAAATAGCAATAATTCTACTCTCACTAAAATTTTAATATCAAATAATTTCCAATAAATATTTTTAATATTTAAAAATATCATTTGTATTATAGTGAACAATTATTTCACAAAATCGAATTCAACATAAATTGAAATGAAAATAACAAGGACAGTTTCACAATGAAGAATTTATAATAGGATATACAGAAGAATGTGAAAGAATGCTTTGAAAATTTGTACCACTGTGTATTCACTACATCACTCATCTCTCAAGCAAATCCTGCATTTCTTTCTTTTCTAGCAGTGTCACAATAATATTTATTATCAACTCCTAGACCATACCTAAAAATGAGATTTCCAGCAGTATCTGCTTTCCATGCTTTAACCAATGCATAATCTCCCGTTATTGCCTTTTCCAAGATGTAATTTTCTCCATTGAATATATCTGAATTCCTTCTCTTACTAGCCAAAGCCACAGAACCATCCTCCTTATACTTAATGGGAGCACCCCCTTCATGAATAAGAGTGCCAAAACCAGTGGGAGTATAGAAAGCAGGTATACCAGCTCCTCCAGCCCTCACTCGCTCTGCTAAGGTTCCCTGTCACAAAGAGCACTTTAATTAAAACACAGCCAAATAAAAGAAACAGTTCTCGACCTAACATACTAAGTATTTGTTTGAAGGTTTTTTTCAAATAATGTTTTAAAATATTACACATCATTTTATAAGAACAGAAATCCTTAACATTTTGAATATGCTTCACTCTAAGAGAGGCAAATGGTTTTGTGAAAGGAATGACCAATCTCTATTTTAAATAATGTGAAATTTAATGATCTTTACTGGAAGAGAAATGAAGAAAAATAAATTTCCTTTTATAGGTTTGTAAACATGTGGATGTTAAGAAAATATTTTCTTCTTTACTTGCAATTTATTTATTATTCAGAAAAGAAGAACAGAGTTCACTCTCAAGAAACTACAAAAATAAAGGCTAAGACCTTATGCATTTAAGACTAATGTTTAAGTGGTTTAGAGAGAGAAAATGATTTTTACAATGACAAGGAACAGTCTGGTTATCAGCACTTTCATTCACATCTAATCTACATAACAATGTATGTTCAGAATGGATTTAGAAATAAAGATTGTGTTTATGATTATGAAATGATATTTGAATAATCACATATCACAGTTCATAATCATTTTGTTAATTGATGTATTTTAAGACAAGTTTTTCAAGAACTCCAAATAAATAAATCTTTTTTCATAAATCGATAGATTATAAACACAGAGTGAGGATTCTCATTCTCATAACAAAACATCATACCTGAGGAGTAAGTTCGACTTCCAATTCTCCGGCCAAATATTGTCTCTCAAATTCTGCATTTTCCCCAACATAAGAAGCAATAATACGTTTAATACGTTTTTGTTGAAGTAAAAGTCCCAGACCAAAATCATCAACACCTGCATTGTTACTAACAACAGTAAGATCTTTTATGCCACTCTGCAGTACAGCACCAATTAGATTTTCAGGTATGCCACAAAGTCCAAATCCTATTGAACACATCACATCAGTGCTTAAGTAGATGAGGGATTATACACAATGATTATGTAACAATTCAAATTATTTTATCACAACTGCAAGTATTTTAAAAATTACACTGCACAATTATTTGCGATTTCAAATTTAATTAAATTGTGTAGATTGATTCAATCTTCTATTTAACATTTTACAGTACACAAACAATATTTACCTCCTACTAAAAGTTTTGCTCCATCCGGAATGTCTTTTACTGCTTCAACAGCATTATTGTAGCACTTGTTGATTTTCCATCTCGATGAACTTGAAGAGAATGAACACGCTAAAACCTGACACAGCAATCAATAACTTTGAAAACATATTCTGAACAACATGCGCATTTACAAACATTAGTTACACCGGTGTCCCTACCTTAGTCAGCACCGAGGGCGACGTATGAGGATTAATAGTACGTGGAAATCTGAAAATAATTTTACACGCAGTAGAATATGCCATCGGTATCATCTTCACTCACAGTGAAGTCTCTAACGTCACTAGTAGAAAACACGATGCAGCACAACGCACAAACTACCAGTTTTCAAGGTTCTGCGAGGTTATATCCGCAGGATCTCCGGCCAAGCAACACGATAACCTTCGAAGACTCACATTACCATTCACAGGTTCGCAAACTTTATGAAACTTTCATATTTTATAAAAACAGTTTCTAAAATAAAGTAGTTCGAATAAACTGACATATTTATAAAATAAACTTATTCATTGTTTTTGACATTGTTAAAATATATTTTTGATAATAGGAAAAAAGCAATGTTGGAAACACTTTGAAACATCAACGTTTACAACACTGTGTGCTGGTGAAGAGCGGGGTATTTGAAACTGAGGATCGCAAGGAGCAAGTAGTTTTAGATGCAGTTTTAATGCATTTTATTGTTACAATAGGAAAATTGGACAAAGAACATTTATTTGTGCAACAATATCATTGAGACAAAATTTATTTTCAAAGTAACTATTATGCATGATGACTAAAGGTAAAAGTAATGTAACAGAATTTCATGAACAACATTAAATTACACAAACAGTTTAATTTGTAGAGGTAAAGCAATGGAAGTAATTTAACAATGAGAGATAAATAATTTTATTACTTGTAATTATCATCTGTAACATATTTCACATATCTTAAAAGTACTTAGTACACTATGTAAACTCATCACGTCTGTAGCATGCCATTGTTACTAAACAATATCTACAAATAACGAATTTCTCACTTCATATACCACAATTTATGATGCTTCTCATACATCTCATTAATCACAGAGTTATTAATATATAATAGTGAACCTGAATTATATTAACATTGAATTCATGACTCTAAACAGAAAATAATTATTTCCAATTTCACTATCAGCATACTGGGTATGAAGGATAAGAAAACAGGAACTCAAAAAATTACTGGGATGAACTTGACAATAGAGTATTAAATAAGAGATAAATACTTATAATACAACAAATGAATTTCTTGCAGAAGGAAACTGTGCAGTAATACATGTGAAATATATCTTTCATATACTCATTTTATAGGATGCATAATAAAAGACAACTCGGTTTGAAATTGAGAACAGTTGTGAATACCTTGTCAATAAAATTCAAACATTGCAGTCATAACCCTGTAAGATAATTATGTATATATTGACATGCTGAGGACACATTGAAGATGGTGGGGTATGAAGTGAGATTTGTTTTCTGGTAAAAAAATAAACTGTCCACTTGAGTTCATTTCAGTGTTCACTTCAGGCGCCCTGATCGAGCATCTGTCACTGCTCCCCACAACTCAATGATGAAATCATCTGTGAAGCCAAATTCTTCTAAATCAGAACTGTCAATAGCATCAGCAAATTCCATGCTGTTGTTCTTGCCTTCAGCTTGTTCCCAAATACGTGTAGCTGTAAAATAAATAAATAAGTAAATAAATTAATTGATTAAATATCGCAACAAATTATATTATTTCAAGAACAGTAGTTTTGAACAGCACTGATCTGATCTAAAACATAAATTGGAAACACTTACCAAGTTCGTTATCATTAATTCCAAGGAAACTGTCTAGTAAAATATTTATCTTCTCAATACCTCGAACCATGACTTCTCCAGGCTGTACACAAAAAATACACAAATCATCACGACTGTATTAATTAACATTATTTTTGTCAAATATACAAACAAAATAAATAGCAAACTTACTGCTTCTTGTATAACAGGTGCACCAAGAGGAGAAAATCTAATAGTCTGCATTTTCTCAATGCCATTTGGATCTTTCTTGCGAACGTTACTTCCCCTCTTACCAATATCTGAAAAAATCCATTAGTATTTGGTAAATATTAGATTATTTTGTATTGGAAGCATTGCAAAAATATAGCAGTACCTGAAAGTTGATACAGAACATAAAATTACTGTGTAACAGCAAATTTCATAACAACTAGGCTCAATGGAAATTATTATGCTCAACTTTTTTTTTCTCATTGAAAGGTCCATATATTTTTCAACATTAAGTTGTTCTTTTATTGTTAAATATTTAAAATGACATCTAACTTAAGTTGTACAAAACAAACCATTTTACAAATATTTTTCTCCATATGTGAATTATGTTGTATGTATTGAACATTACAAAGAAAATAAAGAAGGACTCACCATATTTTTATACTTATTTCACTGACATTTTAAAAATGAACTTGCTGTCTCATTTATTCTCAAAATATAATCTTATTTTCACTCCGTGCTTTGAAAAACTGAGATAAATCATATTAAAAATTTTCGGAAATTTTGCCATGTGAAAATAATTCTTAATATTAACAAACATAAATTATCAATTATTTTAATTTTTTTTTTGTTTGTTTTTGTTTGTTTGAGAATATTAAGAACAGCAAATTACGGCATCATTTGGCCTGAGTTGAAACTGTGAATTTGAAAATCATTCATTAATTTTTGGGGATACTTTATAAGAAGCCTCTGAGACATTTTTAAAAATTTTCTCAAAGCTGGCAACACATTTTCTTTAAATTTCTTCTAAGAATATAGTAAAATACTCTTATAAACGTTGCATATGATTTTCATGGTTAACAAAAGTTTGAATTTTTTTTCTGGGGTCTTCCTACAATCTTTGAAATTTAAGATGAAGATTTTTGCTTTAAATGATATGTGTTGCCCATAATTTGTTCTTTCATTAAAGTCATGTGCATTTTTTTTTTTAATTTTGAAGTCTTTGCACAATATTGTGTGCAATTTAAAAAAATTACAAAACAAAATTTTCTCAAAAACGGCTCCAATTTTTTTTCTTTAAACTTTTGGTAGGGATTATGCTAAATGCACTCTATAAGATGACATTAACGCCATATTGCTCTATTCTTTTTTTTTTCCTTCAAAAATTACAGAAATGTAATATTTTTGACTTGTCTCACACGTCGTCAACATCGTACATTAGCGGCAATTTTTTCACATTTTTGTATTTAAGAATTCATGTGCTTTAAATAATGTCATATAAAGTAATTTTTTGAAAGATCTCTCGTGCCATTAATGTGCATATTTCCAGCAATTTGTAAACACTATTGTATGTATGAGTTCAAGTGCTTGAAATTACTTCAAATGGAGTTTTTTATACAGTCAAAAATTCTCTGCGAGAAAGTGCTTCAAATTTACTGTAGCTCTTCAAAACGGTTCCAAATTTTTGAAAGAAAATTGCCCTTTGGAACGAGGTTTACTGTTCTCTAATATTCTTAAAATAATATTTTCGTTCTACTATTAGGAAACCAAAAAATTAAGAAAATTAAAAAGAAAATGTACTTAGGGCGGCAATAGATGATAGCAAGTAAGAGTTTGTGACAAGTTGGAATAGCTAGCCGAGACGAAAGGAAATAGAAAACTAACAAGGGAAAGTCATTCTAGCGCCGTTAGTTATATTTAAATCTAATTTTACGATAACTAGAATTAAATTTAATTTTACTCTACGAGTATTATGACAGATACAATGAGTGAACTACTACGTACACCATTTCATTTTGGACAATGGTTTACCTTCCTATGTTGACTATCGTTGTACATCGTTGTGGTGAGAAAAATGCAAGTAAATTTAATTCTTTGTGGTATGATTCACACAAGTGACTAACATGTAGTGAAGTTAAAGCTAAGCTTTATTATTGGCTATTTCTATTATTGTCAATTAAGAACAGGAATTGGAATAGAGTTGGATATTTGGACATAAAAATGTATCACGGATTATACAAAAACATGAAATAGCAAAAGATTACATAGTATGTAATTCAGTGAATCTTCAAAGCCTAGAAAAAATTGAATCCGATTTCTGAATTATTGTCATAGCAACACAAACTCACACCTTTTTATAATCTAAATATCTTGAAATCACGTCTGCGCGTGTTTTATGGATAATTTTTGGAATA
This sequence comes from Gryllus bimaculatus, assembly GCA_017312745.1. Taxonomy (NCBI): domain Eukaryota; kingdom Metazoa; phylum Arthropoda; class Insecta; order Orthoptera; family Gryllidae; genus Gryllus; species Gryllus bimaculatus. Next base: position 1,613,981 of record BOPP01000125.1, on the reverse strand, counting down.
TTATATCAGTGAGACAATTGTTTTGAATAAATTGAATAAAATTATCAAAAATTGGATTCTGGCGGAACATGGCCCTCGTTCCCGCTTTCCGGGATCCGCTAAAATGTTGTTCAGTAAACTTTTAGTTTACGAGCCGCCTCTGCCTTACGCTACCATTGCAACCATCTATTCCTCATCTTTGTTTAATCTCGGTTGTACGTAGAATAATTATGGCAACGATGACATCATAAACATTGATGTGATATTGGTTAAAGAGATAGCTTTCGGAACTTCAAAGTTCTATTGACCATGTATCTGACATCTTCAGTATGAACAAGAATTCAATTAATATTGTCAAAAATTAACTAAGGAATCCAAAATGAAATTAATACTAACAACGTACACAGGGCAATTCAGAAGAAATGTTACAAGCTTTTAGGGCATATTGAGGGTCGAAGATGATCACTTCGGCCAATTATCTAGTGGAGAGAAATGTAATCATGAAAGTAAACACGTCGCCTCTTTTTTGACACGGCACCCCTGATTGGTAAGTAACTCAGCTTGCATTTTGCAGAAGCAGGAAAGACCTGCCCACTGCAATAGTTGAGTTTTTATCTGTATTGTTCAGCGTCTGAACGCGCATCGCCGATACAATGCATGTTTCGAATCTCATAGCCATCCACGCAAACAAATTATGTTGTTAAATGTAGTCAATAAAGACAAAACTATCAATGTTGTCATTGTCAGTCGACAAGTCCTTTCCTGAGAGTTAGTGTACTGCAAAAAGCAGTGCACGAGTTGCCTACCAATGAGGCCCGATAACTGGTGGATTAACCAAGGCAGTACTATGCAATTGTCTAGAGCCTTCGAGGACAGGGGCCCCGGCATGAAGCTTTAAGAAAAAAATATTAATTAAATAAATCAGACACTTTATTTTTGTAACCGTGAATTAATTTCTGTGACATTTTGATCTCATAAATATAACTACCAAATTCTATGACAGCGTATAACGAAAGCGAAAAGTTAGTTTATTTTAAATCGTGAAATCTATTATAATTGAAAAAACAGGTTATTTGTTTACACGTTGTACGGGACTTCAAAAATGTAATACAATAAACTACAGCATATTTTTAAAAATGTTAACGTATACCTAATAACCCATAATATTGTGAGGGGGACAGCCAATGAAAACAAGGGAAAAGGATCTCTACTTTGCAATCGCCTAGTGCTCCATCGAGTATTACTCGTCATCCACCACTGGGCCCGAGATGTCAAAAATTGGATCATATTTATCTTCGTTACATGCGATTTCCCTCCATGCGTTCATTGTTAATAAAATTATCATCTTCGACCTCCCTACATGTGCTGATAGTTTGTAATATTGACTCAAGAATAAGCTGGACGCGAATTTAACTGAGCAGTTATATGAACTTACTGAATCCATCCTTCAAAGGCTCCACAAGCCTAAGTGTGAAATTACTGTCACGTGGAATTTCCTTCAACATCTTAGCCACCTCGAAATGACGTCGTCCTACCAGATTAACATCGTTGATCTTCTCGATATGGTCACCAACCTGAAAATGCATAAGATTCACTGATTAGTTTTTAAAACTTATAGAAACAGGCTACCACTGTAAGATCCGCAGATGCAGCACCCTCGAACTTCAAGAAGCAAAATCTTGACTCAGACAGATTTTCCTGTGGTAAAAGTTTGGTGAACAGATAATTGGAAATGTGAGACGCATGTTACTTGCGTTTGTTTGATCCACCAAATCGAAACTACTATTTCATACATCTATATTGGTATTACTACATAGACTGTTGCAGGGAATAGCGCGCTAGCTCTGACAAGGAGACAATTAACGTCACTACGAGAAAGAATAGGGAGTTTTAGCGGCAGGCGTAAGGAGATATCCTTAAACTCAACTAACGCCATTATACGGTCGTAATGAACAACGTTCAGAAGAGTTTTAGCAAATTGCGACATTGCGTTATGCATTATAACAAAGGAAGCATTTCAAGCGTTGAACAGAGAAATAGCATACTACATCAAAGACTAGTGGTGAGACATTTAAAACACGTTAAGAGTCAACAGAACAACAAATATACATTGTGAATGGAGTTTTAGATTTTGTGGCCCGACGTGATGAGTATGTAGTCTGGAAGTATGAATCTGCTTTCCTTGAAAATATAGGAAATACCTTAAAACAGCGTTCATTATGAGCGCAAGACATAACCTATCGCGAAGAATTGAATTAATGACAGAAATAATGGTTTGAACTAATTTTTCGAGAATTTCTTTCCTGACACCTTTCTCTCCCGTTAATTTTTGCCAGCGTTGTGGAGTTGGTAAGAAATAATTTTAACTGCCTCACATACGAGAATCGGATTGCCAGACTCTGAAAAATTCAACTTTTCCTGTTTTTAGGCGGCCATTTTGTCGCTTGGAAAGTGACCGTAGAGACTCTCATAGGCGAGCACTAATTATGAAGGTGTAAGGTCGTACCTTACGCCCAAGGTAAGACGTTATGACTTCTAAGTCCGTCACGTGACTGATAGGGCATAACGCCGCTACCTTACGCGTGGCGCTAAACTCCCTAATAACAATAAACAATGGCCAGGGGTAGAAACAAACGTGTACTCGCATTCCTGCATGTTTATTGCAACCCTTTAACCTCAGATGTGCTGCCAGTCACTTTTGGTCGTGGGCGTGAAGCAATGATGTTCACAACAGAAAACTGACAAATCGTAATATGTAAATTTTTCCGTGGAAATTAATTCAACTGGTTTTCGCCATACACAACGCCATTTTCTGTCTTAATGTGTACCTTACTGAACTTTCTCAAATGAAAACGGGTGAGGGCTCGAGGAGTGTGGTTTACGCAAGGATTCCTTATCATTTTCTTGAATCCACCCGTTTTACAAAAATGATTTGCTTTATTGATACCCTTCAATTTTTTCTGTAGTACACCGCATTCAACATAATTAAAACAAATAGTTACACAATAATAACAAAGATAACAATTAGACAAAGAATATGTACATTTTTTTAGTAAAAATGTTTTTAGATGCACTTTTGTTTTCCCACTATTATCGTTTTTAATTTTTATAAATAAAAATAAATTTTCTGAAACGAAAATCACAGATCCAAAAATTGCACGAAAGTTCTATCATTTTTTAACGGAAATTATGTGAAAAATTTCAGAAGATAAGAAAATTTGTAATTTATTATTATTATTATTATTAGATATCTTGACGCTTTATGTCAAAAAATTAACCGACCTCTCAACAGTCATTGACTCCCTTTAACATTTTATTCCAGGGGACGATTCCAACCCCGTCGGGAACCCCTGGGCTATCACGTGCACTTTCTACCGCTTGGGCCTGGGTTCGATCCTTCGCCAATCGATGTGGTGGAGAAAGCGGGTTCGCGGCAAGTTTTCTATAGGTTCTCTCGTTTTCCCTGCCCCTCACTTGCCAATTACATCATTATTCTCTCCATCCTTGTTTTCATCTATTCATTAGATCAATGCTAGGTCTCAATGATCTTAGGAGTTAAAGAGACCCTTAACTCAAATAAATAAAACGTACATAAAAAGTACATAAATAAATACATAAATAAACAAATAAACTAGAAATCACTTACCTGAATGACTTTCAGGTTGTCAATGACACTGCCTTCTTTGATGCGTTTGATGAACGCATATCCGGCGCCGTTGTCAGTGATGGTAAGACCCAAAGCATCTTCAGTCTTGCGCAGCTCAATCTCCTTGGGGCGGCCTACGGAGGAGCAGAAACTCGTGTAAGAGGTATCATGCACAAAAATATTGTCTTCTGCATATTTCTGTTATTCGTACTGGCAGTGATTCGGCGAAAGTGAATTTTAATATTACCATATGCATTTACTGTTACAAATCCAGTTCGTATCATAAAACGCGTAGGAAGATAAGAGTAGGTTGCTCCAGTATCTCTATTCTTTATGGGCTAGATAGCAAGACTGGCTGGTGGGTAAAATAAAAATACGATAAAGTAAAAATATAACGTGGACTGCTTTAATTTAAAGTGAAATATGATAAAGTTTGATTATATTATGTTTTCAAAAGCATTTATTTTAAACGATGTTCCATAATCTGATGAATTAATTCGACATTTTAGGAATTTAATTCATTTTTTTAAAATAATACATTATCCAATATTTGTAAACACTAACGCAGTACTCTGATGTTTGGATCTATTGACCCAAAACGTGGGAAAAGTACATTTTATTTATAATTTAACGTTCAATGCAAAACGAAACCGTTAAGGCACAGCATTGGAATTAAAACAGTAAACACCCCGTTGCAAATCCAAGAAAGCTTACTTGGTTAACATGAGCAAAATCTCGTTTCCCCATCAGCAAATTGAAACGAGTTCAATTCGCAAGTATTTCAGAAGTATTTCCATTTACTATTAGACACTACATACAGAATCAAGAAACATTTTAATATTAGGTAGCTCGAAAATTTGGAAGATGATAGATGGATTCGCGGTCTTTCATGTAATAAATCCATGCAAGATATACAATTCATTATTATCACGTGCAAGTGGGCGACGGGGGCGGGCGACGGGGGCGGGCGAGACGGGCGGGCGAAGGGCGCGGGCGACGGGGCGGGCGACGGGGCGGCACGGGGCGGGCGAACGGGCGGCGACGGGGTGCGGGGACGGGGCGGGCGACGGGGGCGGCGACGGGGCGGCGACGGGGCGGCCGACGGCCGGGCGACGGGCCGGGCGACGGGGCGGGCGACGGGGCGGGCGACGGGGCCGGGCGACAGGGGAAGGGCGTGGCCCGGGCGGGGCAATGCAACGCCGCGCCTACGCATAGTGAGGCGGCGCTCACGCCCTCCCGCCGCCCACGCTTCGCCACTGAACTCCAGGCGCTTTATTGCCTCCGCTAACACGAAGAGACACCACCAATTAGCCCACAATTCACAGCGAGGAGCGCGTTCGTTCTTGTTTGTGGTTGTTTGCGTATGCTCTGGTTCGTTTTAGATGAACAATATCGCCCTCATAGAAAAGTGCAAAATACTCCTATGCAAAAAATGTTCACTTGAATGTGAATTTATTAATAACTAGAGACTAATAATACTTGAACGTATCTGAACATTTTAATATGAAATTAACCATGCACAAAATATGTATGTATTAGGAAGTACTATTTGTTTAAAATTCTCAAATATCACATTAAAATATGCTTCAGATTCTATTTAATTAATGATTAAATGAGTAGTGATTTCTATTATTCATCCATTAAAAAGCAAAGTAAAGTCTAAATTTGCTTTCATAAAACACTGGAACTTTTTGAAAATACTATTCACAAATTATGATGGTCTTAATGAACTGAAAGCCCCTCCCAATGTATCGTTTTCTCAGTCAAACGGAATGCCATCGACTTTCACTCGTAATTCGTTCATTGTAATGAAATACCGATGAATTTTAGCATACATATTCCTTAATTACAGTTTAACCTTGTTACTTAAATCCACGCGGTGAGATGAAATTTGCAGAGGAAGGAACATTCTTGTGCGATTTCAGAGAAACTGGACATATCTTAGAGAAATCTAGAGAGAGCCAAACGAAAATGATAGACTCAAATATTGATGTAGACATGTATCTCCGATATATGAGTGGCTTCACTTTATAAATAGTTTAGAGATATTTCATACAGTCGATAAAGCTTCAAAAATACTAGGTAATATTTGTTCACAGTACCGAAGTGAATATCTATGAAACGTTGATCAATTTGGACAACGCGGGTTCTCCTGTAGCATCCCTTCAAATACGCGGTGAGGCAGAAGCTCCAGGTAAGTGAACGGAGTATTTGAGATACACCCTACGCTATTTGCCTTTCGTGGCAAAAGTAGTGGAAGAAGTGCCACGAAACTTAATGCAGCTTATTAGTTTCTCACACTATATTTTTCTTTAGAAAATCATCTTAAGACAAGTCGCTAAAATTATGATGCTCATATGAAATCTTTCTAGATCATGGAGATGGAATGTTTGGGAATGGGAGATCAGTGCACCTAAAAGGAAGGGAAAACAATTGGGTAAGAAAGAATTTCTTTGAATTTCTTCTAAGAATGCAGTAAAATCCACTTTTAAAGGTGGCATAGGTCTGATTTTCACGGTTAACTCTGAATTTTCGAAAATTTCAAAAAATTGAATTTTTTAGGGTTCTTCATACAACTACAAAATTGAAGATAGATTTTTGCTTTAAATTAAATTTGTTGTCCATAATTTGCTCTTTCATTAAGGTCATGTACATTTTATTGGAAATTGTAGTATTTTTCGCGCATTACCGGGTGAAATTTTAAAACAAATACAAAAACAAGATTTTCTCAGAAACAGAGACTCCAGAAGGGAGGGAGAACAATTGGCTAAGGAAGAATCGCGCGCGGCTGTGGTCTTGTTTATTATATTGTTCTGTCATTCGCCAGGAAGTAAAACGGAGAATTTACCAGGAAATTAAGAGTATTTGAGCTCTATAATTCCCATTTACAAGGCTGCAGCGAGCACCCTCCCCTTCAGCTACGTATCTGATGTCTAAACTATCGATGTAAGTAAGTTTTTTATAACTCAGAAACGAAAATGACTATTTTTCAAACATTAACAATCTTGCGATTTTAAAAATTTATTTTTATTTATTTATGTTCAACTGTAATCATCTTTCAACTATTCATAGTTAAAATGACGGGATGAAGGGATTCTGGAACTCCAGAAAACGTGCGCAGATAATCTTTCCCTCCCTATGTCACATATAGTTTTTACTGTTTTTTTTTTGTTTTTGTTTTTTTACTGAATAAAACTAAATATAAATATAAACTAATCCCCTATGCGGACTAGAAACTATGATCTACTCTATATCCTCTGTTTTTATTCTGTTTTAATGGGAAGCTTCAGCTCTCAAATATACACGAACACACGTTGGTAAATTGCAACTGGTAAGTGCCTATTGAAAGATTTTTAAGCGTATAAGTGTAATTCTTCTCATAGTTCTTTTGAGAAGAGAACGATCATTCACAGAGAAAAGTGCAAATTCAATTAGCCGGGAATCCTGTCGCTTCTACGTAGGCGGTTTATCTTTAACTTATCTTCGAGCTTATCAGCGTCAGACAACAGCCATTTAGGTCAATCTACGCGTAAACCGTGCTTAGGGCGAGATACCGAAGGTCGACACACTGACAAAGAAGCACATTAGCACGGTAATACAGTCCCCTGAGTAATTGCAAAAAATATTGCCCACTTTAATGAGGGTTAAAATAGCAAAATTCAGGAGAATGTTAAAATAATAAAAACTAGAGAATATTCAACATATATGTCTTGTACGTGATATTTGAATGTCTTATAAGAGATATCTTTAGAACTGAAGGCAATTTGCATCTCTTGGTTACTTTCAAAGAGTGTAAACGGTTTCAAAACGCGTTTTCAATCCATAAGCGTAACGAGTCCCAGAGGCTAGAGAGAGCTGCAATCCCCTAAAAAGTCGCTTTGTTTCACTGGGTCAGACATTTTTCTAACTACGGTAGGGTTATCCCAAGTTCCAATTCATGTTGCAGCAATACCTACCCTTCTCTTCTACCTACACTAGACCCATGTTCTTCCTTAATCTATGCTTTCCTACTTTTCACTTTCTTTTGCTCAGTCACTCTTCATCTTTCCCATTTTTTGTTCTTCTTTTACTTCTCTGTCTTCTCCAGTCCCCCTCCTTCTAATCTCTCCCTTCATTTTCTACTCTTTCAAACGCCCTCTGCGAGTTCACAGAACACAAACCCGTTTCCCAAACACGCATCGGTTCACTATTCCCAACGCATCCGTCTTCCTTCTTCCTAATTACGCCGGAGATCAACGAGACAGATGAGAAAGAGTCGTCATTTCCGAAGCGAAAGAAAACAAGGGGCGCGGCCGCTCGGAAACCCGACGAACGGGCCGCGGGGCGGCTTCGGGGCGACGCGGGCGACGCGACGCGCGCGGCTGGCTCCTCGGGTCGAAGCGTCGCGGCGGCCTCGCAGCTGTCACTCACGCCCTCGCCTTGCACCAATCCACGCGCGCCGAACCGGGCGTAGGAGTTGGCCGCTGAGCTGCTTTCCCGCAGGAGTGACATTCTCCACTCGTGTCTCGGCTACACGTCACCCGGTAGACTGTAAAACACTGCTTTAACTGGCATCCGCAGTGTGCGGCGCGGGTATGCATATTAACGCCTATCATAACCACATCGAAATTGATAATGAAAATTTTCAATAATATATAGCATAATAATTTTTCTATATTTTGTACTATAAGCCACTATATGTTTTATTTATTTGCAGTTGATCGATAGTATATTCGGTTGGGTTTGATTCATTGGTAGAGCCAAAATAGTTGATGTACTTTTGGAAAATGTTTAGAAATTTTCAGCACCAAACTATTACTAATATTGTGTAGCTTACATGATTGTTGTTAGTAGTGATACTTTTATGTTGTTTCATTCACTAACTTTTAATTTGTCGCTCGGTACTTACAACATTTTCACAGAATCAAATGTAAATTAAAACTACATTTTCTTTAAAAAAGCAACCAATCAAAAATCCCCCTGCGACGTAAATATTTTTAATAAAATTCTTTTCTACGTTATATAGAGAAAAGAAATAGATCCTTAGAAATTCCCACCCCCCAGCAAAACCACGCCGATCATTTCATATGATACAATTATTGAGGCGTTTGGTATAAAAATCACCTCAATCCATTATGTACTAAATTCCCGTTTATGTATTTTTTCTAAGCTTAAGTGTTTCTTTAACAGTGATAAAGTCTACTAATAAATATTCATGTAACCGTACGAGGCATTAGAATAACTTATGAAAGCTACTCTTAAGAGAAAAGAAATATTTAATTGCATTTTAGGATGGATCACAAACAAATGGAGAAAATAACACATTTATATTTTTTTTAAATAACCTATATTAAAAGAATGTTAATGGATACGCACTGTTAATTAATAAGAACAACTATGCCACGTGAATAAAAAAATTGTGTCCTATTCCTAACCTTGTATCGACTCATCAGTTTGCGGTGTAACGGCGTATGTGAATGGAGGAAGGTGTGGCTTCGTTGATGTTGCTTTCCTCTAATACCAAGAGCCTTACTTATCACCCAGATTCCGAGTAAGTAATATGAGATTAAGCAACGTCAATGGAGATTACTGCAACTAACTCTCCCTCACAGACTTGCCGTATGATCCTTCTCTGGTGCTTCGCTCTGATATAAGACGAAATGAATGTCTGTAATAGGTGTTTTGTCTTGTAAGAGTGACTTTGCGTTGTCTGATGAGAAGAGAAATGTTCGCAGATGAATGAAGATATTCAACTGAAATATAAATCTTGTCCATTTAAGCTTATTAAGAAATTATGACAGTTTTGTACTATTTGTAAGAAATTATGGGCCCAAGCTACTTAAATACACTACTTCTGGTTAGGGATCCGTCCGGATTATGCATCTCTACTCAGAGATGCATAAAAAACATTCAAGACGACAAATTAAAAAAATTATTATAAACAAATAGGTACGCACCTACATGCAACCCGTAATACACGTTAAGCTGCAACATATATTGCCATGTGCCCAAATCTAAAACTGTGCGTGTAAGATCTTGAAACCAAGGTTTCTTGCTCCCTTAGTAAATGTTTCATAGGCCGTTTTCTACAAAATGAGACATTTGTGAATCCATTACATACATTAGGTTTAAATCCTAGGTGTACCCCCACTCCTTTACAAGGTTTATAACGAAATGCAGAATCTCAATATTTGATATTACGTGCAGTTTAATCGAACGGGTACAAATCTTTTTCATTTTTTAAATCAACCTTTAGAAATAATGGAATATCTACCCAATCATGTTATTAATTAATTAAACAAAGGGTCATCTCAACATTTGCTCCATAGATCGAAAAAAAATGAAAAGAAAAGAAAAAGTCGAACTATTATCTCAAAAGCTCATACAACAATGAAAAGTTGGAGCCACATACAATATTTTACAACTGGTCAATACAACGCAGTGTAATGGAATTGTATGGAATGTAATGTAAAAGGTACCTCAAGAAGAGAACTCTTGTCAACATGCCTACCTTACGGTAACACAGTTTAGAGCCCGGCTGTTCGCAATTGGATTTCTATACGATGAAACTACTTTCTCTTTGAAAACAATAGCAATTTGTGAAACGTTTGAACAGGTCTAAATAGTATAAAAAATATATTTCGTGTAATCGAACCTCTTTCTCTACGATGGCAATTCTTTACTGTACTATAAGCACAGAAGTTTCGGTGTAGGATTACATTTGTGTGCGATAATATTCTTCATAGAGAATAGAAATATTTAACGACTTACTACTCATTTTTTGCTCTGAAAAACCAAATATTTGTTTTGAAATGATAATTTTAAAAGGAACTCTCAATGATTTTATTTGATTGATTAGTGATTCCAGGCGCGCCAACTGCTAAAGTCATTAGTTCCGTAAGTCTAGTGTATGCTTTTATCGCTGAATGTGACGGTTTACTTCCCCCGCTGGATCTGGCGCCGACCTACATCGGCTTGTGGGATTTTTCCCAACCACGTATATCCCATCAGCAGGGCACCGTCCCACACATACAAGCTCTATGCTCTCAACACGAATGATAGAGTAGTGCATGCGAGTGTGTGTAAGTAAACGATGAGGATAGCGCAAGGCTGAAGAAGGAAAGTTGGAGCGCGGTCCGTTTATTAGGGTACAGCTCCCGCATCCGCCTGGTGTTGATCAGAGAAACCACAGAAAACTACCGATCAGAGCAGCCGGCCGCTAGAAATTTCCTCCAGGCAGCGACTGACTTCGACGTAGCTACTTAGCTAGTGTCGAAAATCCTTCCACCGTCGGGACTCGACCCCTAACATCTTCGGATCAGAGGCACTTCACTATCAACAGTTGATGCCCTGAGCCTACTTTACAGGTAATTCTCATAACAATCTCCTTCGCTGATAAATAATGTTTGTTAATTAGAAATGCCCCAAATACAAGGTCAAAATCTCTCAGTCTCGCTCTTTTCAGTGACCCGTAGGGGCTGAGAGGAGCTTTTATTAAAGGATTCCGTCTTACGAGCTTCTGTAAGGATCTTTACAATAATCTGCGGAGAAATAATTTTAATAAAGTAGGGAATTAACATATCCTATTCATATTCTTTCCTTGAAATAATTTGCCTCTCGAGCACTGCCTGATCATCAAATGGAAATTTCCCATATGGAAGAATTGCCAAGTAGGATTTTCAGTAAGTGATTGTCGATCTGATGATAATGATCTTCTAAATTTGTAAGTTAATTTGTCAACTGTCCTCTAAATTGAACAAATTGAATACATTACTTTAAAAAGGTAAAAAATGTTTAATTTCTCTCAAAGTAAAGGTTTTCTGAAATATTTTTAAAGACAACGAACACTATCATCACAGATTTTCATGATATCATTGATTAAAGTATTTTATCGCTTACTGAAATCTTCTTGAAATAATTGAAGATAAGAATATCTAAGATTCACTGGACAAAGAAAGAGAATGCACAGTGTTGCGTTGTGCAACAAGGTTTCGTAGAGATTTGAATCATACTTAGATTTCTCGATAAAATATACTCAATTACATAATACATATTGCATAACACTGAGACAAATTACAGATTATCATCAGTATATGGATATTAATATCATAAGACAAATTCAAAGTAAATAAAAACAATGACAATTTAATGCGTTTATCATACTACTACATCATTTTAATGTAACAAATAAGTAATTAGCAAAAAGTATTTTTATATCTTATCCCCAAGCATGTATCAGGCCCCTTCACAAGTATTCTACAAGCATTTACCAGATTAGTTGTCGGACATGTACAGAGTTTAAAGGAACATGATTGTTTCTAACTATATGTAGGCTCAACTTGAAAAATAGGAGCGAGAGCTTTCTACCAGAGAAATATCTAAGATGTCTTAGAAAGAAAGGCAGAAAAGGTAGAACACTGTGTGACATGTTCTCAGAGAGTTTTCGTCAAATTAAATTACAAGTCTAAATCGTGATTTTATTATTTATTTATCAAATATTTATTTTACAGTAACTTTATTATAACAATGAAATGCTTTGTTCTCATTTACGATCACGGTCATTGTGAGCAGTACGTCCGTATTTATGTGAAAAGTTCATTTTTATATCATCACGTTTACGTTAATGTTTCCGTTTTGCATGTCCCTTTTCACTCCTAAACAGCACTGCAAGTCTATTCCTCGGGCGTGACGTGTTGCTTTAATCGAATAAAGAACTATAAAATCTTGCCGAAAGAATAAACAGGGATACATACTAGGTCCAGCGACCCGCACAATACGCAAGTCACCAGGCGAATATCCCTCGGCCAGTTACATCTTTCTCTTCTCTCAAAGCAGTTTAATATTCACTCCGCAGGCGTAGAAACATATCTCAGTATTTCAGTAAACACGTTTCGAATTAATTCATGTTCATTTGTTTACAACGATGATCGATTGTCATGGTTACTTACGGCTAAGGAGCGGAGTAAAGGTCTCACTGCCTCGCATCTTAAGAAAGAAATCTCTTTGCCCCTCCCCCTTTGTCGCTGGAAGCTGCGACCCTCCGCGCCGCGCGAAGAGCGTGTCGCGTGTGCAGCCGCAGCTACTCAATGGGACGTCGCCCCCGCTGGCTCAGCAGAGAGGCTCAGATGTGCGACATCAAAGACACTGGCGATCTGCGGTCGGCCTCACCGGACGTACGCTACGCAAGGAGCTCCATCCCCCGGCGTAGAGTCGTTTCCTCTTGCTGGTGTTGGGCGGAAATGTTACACTGGAGATGGGATTTGCGACTTCAGTGGTATAGTGGTTAGCGTATAGAGTTGTTACGCCGATGTTCCCGGGTATCAAACCGATCGCAACCGTGGATTGTTAAGGGCAAAAAAAAAATCCTTCGTACGCTTTCGTTCGGCGGGGAAGTAAAGCCGACTGACCCATGTTGAAGATATACTGCGTGATTAGACCCTTAAGCCTAAAAAAACCTCTGAGCTAAATTTAAATCGCCTGTTATTCTCCCGAGTGATACCTTCTCTCTCCGGTAGATGGTGGAAGGAGCGTAGTGAAATATGCGTGGTCAAAGGCAAGCGCAGTCTTAATGGCTCGAAAAATAAGACGAAATTGAATTGAATTCGGAATAAAATACTATTCTTTGAACTGTTTTGACGAATATATGGTCAAGATATTAACCCTAGAACCAGCCAGTGTCACATTCATTACATAACCTACATTTTGAAGTTCCGGATTACTCAAGTAAAAAAACAACTAATTTGAATATTAATAACTCGCTTCCGTTTTATTTACCTTCTCAAGGGTTTATAGAACTGATTTTTCATTATTTGTGTTATCATTCCAATCTAACCCTTTCAGGTCTAAATTACTTCTCCACTGCACATAATGTGTACACAACATTTCTTCCATCTGAATAATATAATTATATAATCTCTAACTATTCCATCCTTGGAATTGACGCAAATTCCTTGTCAATGCTCTGAGAACGGTAGGGTTTTCGTCAATTATCACATAGGTGGGTGGAATTCACCCGCAGTCTGTAGGAGAAATCCAGCGGCCGGCTGCTCTAATCAGTTTTACCTGGCATCTCCGATCAACACCAGGCGAATGCCAGAGCAGTACCCTAACAAACGGGCCACGGACTGCGCGCGATCATTCCTTCCTCTTCTGGTCCTATCCCAACACCTTACTTACACTCACACTTACATGCACTACACTATCCCACGAACGGAGTCCAGTTGAGGGCTTAGAGCTTGTCCCGGTTGAGGCGGTGCGCAGCTGGGGGGAGATACCTAGTTGGGGAAAATAGACGGATCTCGCCATTCACCGGGCGAAGATCACCGCCATCTCCCGCGATAAAAAAACACTCCACTTATGGGAATAATGATCTTATCGGTTGACGCGCCCGGAAACCTAAATCAACGAGCCAACTAAATCAACGAGCCAACTAAATCAACGAGCCAACTAAATCAACGAGCCAACTAAATCAACGAAGAGACGAAGCCCTTCTGCCCTGCATCGCGCCTGAGTGATCGTCACCCGGTCGCGAGTGGCGCGCGCCCTCTCGCGCAAGCAAATGCCCGGGGCGCCAGTGAGCGCCGGCCAGACGCCGCTACTTAACTGTTGCCGCAATTTACTGGAACGCGCTTCATGAGCGAGCGAACCCGCGGCCTCCCCGCCTTTGTCGCGCCCGCCCGCGTCGAAAAGAAGCAGAGGATGCATGATGACGAGAAGAAGGGAGGCGTGCCGGACGCGGTCCGTTTAGTTAGTGTTTGCATGGCATTCTGCTTTCAAGAAACATCACGAAACGCAACACCAATCTCCGGAGAAGTCTATTGAATCCTGCTTTGGGCTGTGGCTTCATGCGGTGTCTGAAGTGGAAGAATCATCCGTGGAATGCAACGCCAAAGTCATGTCACGAATTCTATGTCTGTAGCAAAATACTCGTGAATGTGCCACCTCTAAAAATATATTACCAATTACCCCTGTCTCAACATTTCCACTGTCAGTAAACATTGAAAATTGTTCCAAACCAGATCTAGAATCAAACCCAGATCTCTGGGTTTACGTCCAGTTCCTTCAACGTAATTGCTAATCGAACAAACGATAGAGTGGTGACAACGTAAAATGTCTTATTCGTTGTAAAAATTAAATAGCCTGTGACCTACATTAGAGAGAGAAAAATACATAGGAAGAGAAACAGAAAAATTAGGAGGGTTAAAGTGAGAACGATAGAGGAAGAGATATATATCAGGCATGTCAAGGCCGCGGGCAAGTGAACTAGTTCACTCGAGTTTGCGGGCATTGCGTCCACCGCACTGCCGCGAAATTTAAAAGTAAAGATTGTACAGATTGCTCCGGAATAGCATCTGGGTAAGCCGGGGCAACTGTGTAAGCATGGTCATTTGGAGAAGTCAGTTGACTGTTATCGCCCCAAATTTACCGATATGAATTCTCTTTTCTTTGCACGTTTTTATTTGTTCATTATATTTTGTTCAATCATTCAGTTATTTCTTATATATAGCAATAATGTGAAATAAATTAACACGCCTCTCTTACGGACAGACAGTTCTTTTAACACAATAATATTTGTCTGTTAAATCTCCTAACCTAAAGGTAGGAAGTTAATGCAATTATTGTACTCTTAAGGAAACGAGATTACGAAATCAAGACCTTTTGATTTTAAAACGATAAATGTTACTCTTAATTGATAATTTAAAATATGATTGATGTGTTCCATTTTAATGGATCTTTTCATTTCTTTAGTAGAGAAGAATATTCCCGATCTCGGTTGTTGAATAGAAAACATCAGGTAAATATATACTTTCGTATCAAGCAACCATTCTCCTATTTATTTTGTGCGCGCTTTTTTTTCTTAGCTTCTCTGCAACAGCTTGCGCGTGTCCACCCTTTCCTTCGATTTGGGGTGGGAACGAGAGAGGAGGCAGGGAAAATGCCCGTGATCGCAGAAACGCCGGGCTTCCCAGGCGAGCAAGTGTCTCGTGCGGGCGCAGTTTGACGTGCCTGATATAGATAGAGAGAGGGAGATAGTAAGGATAGGAGAGAGAAATGGCACATCTGGCAGCTGGCGGAGTCACTCACCTTTTCGGTGCACGAATATGAAGTCGTCGAGGCCGATCTGCCCGCCGAGCAGCTTCGTCATATCCACCTTGTGCGTGTTGAGCGTGCAGAACAGGATCTGCGGGCAGAAAAGCCGGGGTCAGAGGTCGAGTTGAGGAGGCGCGGAGCGGAGCGGAGCAGCTCTGCCGACGCCCCGAAACCGCCCACTGCTCGTGGGCGAGTGGGCGAACGGNNNGGGCGGGAACGCAGCCCGGGGAATGCCATGAGCGGCGCGACCGACAGGTAGTTGCCTCCGACGGCACGGTTTTAAGGGCGGCACCGAACAAATAGTGATATGTAGGGTGGCGGAGTTTGATTACCTAAAACATTGTCAAAAATAATCAATAAATTACTCTTAAATGATTTTAAAATGTCCTAAAAACAATGAAAAATGACGTAAAAAAATTGATCAAAACCACTTCAAATGAAGAATTCAAGCTGCTGGTTATGTTACTGATGTTATTGAGGCTTCTTCCTTTTTTCAAGTGAACTCAGCTTGCAAACTTTGGGTTTAGATTTGTTTTCAAAAAATTCTCTGTCTTTATTTAGCGCGGAATTGGCTGCACTGACAATGTAGCTGATAAACAACTCCCGAACCCGAAATTACATATAACTTACGAGGGCTGACATTACAATATATGAGCGAAGAAATCAAATAGGCTACTCAGGTATTCTGTGGTGAACATTTGTTGCACCTCGTAAATATTGTTTGAAGCAAGTACCATTCAAATGATATTAGAATTGATGAAATCAGTGAAAACGCATTAAAAATAACGTAAAAAATAGAAACTTATTAGCGGAAATTACGAAAAACGCAAAAACAAATTGCCATAAAGATGGGTCGTTTCGTTGCGTCATAACATAAAATCAATTTCTATACTAAAGAGCATTGTTCTAAAGTAAAAAAAAAAGACATTTCATTAAAATCCGTCTTCGAGATATAGAACCAAGAAAACAACTACACTACCGCCGGTAAAACGTAATTTACGTAACGCGTGGATTGTTATGTCGGAGTCGATGATGCAGAAACAGCAGTCCAAAGTGCGTGTGGCATGGGATTTTTGCCATGTCGTGTGATAGGAATTTCATACCACCATATATCTCAACTTAACCATATTCCATTCATACATCGCTTCATTCATTTCTCATCATTTATTCCTCATAACCATCTTTAGCAGCGCTCCTTCTGTGGAAGGCAATGGCAAAACACCACTGGCCACTTGCCACGAGAAGGAACATTACAGGCAAGGTCATCGTCTCTCGCTTACGGGCATTTGTACTCTTCACTATCATAAGAGAATCTCAATCTCTCGAGGTAGTCATTGCGGCCACAATGGACGCATTATGCTGTGGCACGAATGTAGACGGAATCGCGAAGTGTGTCTTCCCTTGTTAGTCATCTGCGGTCTGCCAGAGCAGTAACTGACGAGAAGGGGTTTCCCCTCCCAGATCCGTTCTTGGTAGGACACTGCCCTAGCTTTACAGCTCAATTTCCCCATACAGTTTCCCGAAATGTGTGATGAATTGTCTGCTTGGGTAGTGTGTTTAGAGGAATAAGAAAGGGGAGTAAGAGATAAGGAGGAAGAAAGAAGGATGTGTGCTGCGAGTCAAAGTACAATTATTGCCTGAGTGTTTATTTTGAAGTCACTTTTTTTATTTAAAAAAAGATTATTTATGCGTAAAAAATGTTTCAGTCAAAAGCTTATTAGTTTTCGAGTACATAAATTATTTACATCTTTGTTTTTTTTATCTAAATAGTCCATAGATTCGTGAGAAAATTAATAGGGTTCATGGGAATTTATATCCTGAAAATTTTGTACATTTCATGTATTGACAAGATGAAATAGAATAAAATTCAACCTTAACAAAAAGCAAGTACTCTGATACATATATTCAATGAACTTGTTATTTGTTTTAGTTTTCAGATCAGTTGTATAACATTTTTATTTGTTTTGTAATTTAAGTATGAGCCTTCCGGAAGGTATTGTGAACTGGTGCCTTCATACGGAGAGGGCAATTAAGTTTTATAAGCTATCGTATAACCTCCACCTACACTAACCATCGTGAATTAACTGGAGGAGCTCTCACTAGTTTGTAAGGTGTAAGGTCCAACATTTTGTTTACATGGTTGAAAGAAGCGCAACACTTTATTATTTTGATTAGTTTCCTTTTGGAACCTTTCGAGTGACATTAAAAGATTTCTGTTTACTAGCCAGAGTCGGGATAGACTTAGTTATACTACATATTTTTAGTTCCAGTTGAAGTTCAGCAGTAAAATCTACCCGCTGAAGAAATTGTCATAATTCGCAACAAATTCCGGGCAGAGCTAGTTAATTAACAGCTAAAAATTATGTACAGAAAAGTTGTCAGATACTAGTCAATGGCGGCAATACGAAGGGCCAGCGGAAAAGGACCAGCGGAAAAGGACCAGCGGAAAAGGGCCAGCGGAAAAGGGCCAGCGGAAAAGGGCCAGCGGAAAAGGGCCAGCGGAAAAGGGCCCAGCGGACAGGGCAGCTTGGAAAAGAGCGGCAACAGGGCCAGCGGAAAGGACGGGAACAGGAAACAGGGAAAAGGGCAGCGGAAAAGGGCCACCGGAAGGGCAGGACAAAGGGCAGCGAGAAAAGGGCAGCGGCAGGTGGCCGGAAAAGGGCACAGCGATAAACGGAGCTGCCAGCCGCTTAAGTGGCCCAGCGAAACCAGCGGAAAAGGGGCGCGCGGAAAAGGGCAGGCGGAAAAGGGCCAGCGCGGAAAAGCGGCCAGCGGAAAAGGGCAGCGGAAAGGCCAGCGGAAAGGGCCAGCGGAAACGGGCCATGCGGAAATAGGTGCCCGCGAAGCCGCCGCGGGAAAAACGGGGGCCCAAGCTCCGGAAAAGGGCAGAAAATAGGGCCAGCGGGAAGGGCAGCGGAAAAGGGCAGCGGAAAAGGGCCAGCGGAAGCAGCGGGAAGTTTGCAGCGGCAAAAGGGCCAGCGGAAAAGGGCCAGCGGAAAAGGGCAGCGAAGGCGGCGAAGGGGGAAGGCAGAAAGGGGACCAGGAAAGGGCAGCGGAAAAGGCAGCGGAAAAGGGCAGCGGAAAAGGGCCAGGCGGAAAAAGGGCCAGCGGAAAGGGCCAGCGGAAAAGGGCCAGCGGAAAAGCCAGGCAAGCAGCGAAAGGGCAGAAAAGGGCATCCTTAATCAAAGCTTATTCCGACAGGATTACAACAGCGTGCCTGGAGGCCTCTGCCCGGCACAAATAGTCTTGTACGGTGTGACGCATAGGTGCGAACATCACGTGCTCGAATGGGGCAGGTGTTCGTCCTGGGCATGAATGTTTTCTTTACTTTAGTCTTGTCACGCAAAGTACAGTAGTTCTTGTTCACACAGCATCAAGGTGCTTGCAAAGCGTGTCTAGTGTAATGTTCCCCAAAATAGCCTATCGGAGAGAAGATGAAAGGTAGCTGGATTTGGGAATGAAAATTCCTTATATAAAAAAATGTGTCTTTTATAACGGATTTTAAGCACAGGTTATGCCATAAACCTTTAAATTATATAGCGTCACACATTCACAAATTCGTAGGAATTTTGGTTTGGTATTGACGTCAATGGATTCAGCATGGATCTCAAAAAAACCGACAAGTGACTTTCGGTAATTTAGAGCGCGCAATGTATTGGATTCGATTGGTAACTCTTTTGTTGTTTCAATCTAAAACTCAAATTATCTGTGTTCATGTTCAACTAGATAGGACAGATGCTATTTAAAATAACATCTCTCTACGTTTCACGCATTACTGTCTTTCTTTTGTCTCTTTTTTCCTTTCTTTTTTTTTT
>BOPP01000125.1:1565008-1594447 GCA_017312745.1 Gryllus bimaculatus | reverse complement strand
TTTTTTTTTAATTTTAAACATAAAGATTTAATTTCTGCGAGGTAAGAGAAAATGTTTGAGGCATATCTAATAAGCTTTATTTGGTTTTGAGTTGACACAAAGTATCTTATAATTTAGTTTTACGATCTTTTTGTTCAAAAACAAGGATTTTTGTAAATTGTTGTTTTAAAAATAGATCGCATCATCACTGACTTCGGGTTATGGAGGGAAAAGTTTTATAATAAAATATAATAACAAGGGGTTCATTGGGAATTTATAATCTGATACAAAATTTTGTAAGGCATTTCACTGATATAGTTAAATATCAGTTATTGACAAGAGAAATGAAAATTTTGAGGAATAGTAGAAAATTCCCATAAAGTGTCTGCCTGATAAAACATTAACGAAATGTTTATAACTTTCTAAGTGAGCTAAACGTGAGTAATTACTTTACTTTGAAATAAAACAATTTGTAAATCAAATTCCAAAGGAACAGGGAATTAATTTTTTTAAGGGAAAAGGTTTTCAAACACAAGCTTGCATCTCATGTTTCAAAGGAAGCTAGAATATAAAAGAAGGAGAATCATATAATTTCAAATGAAATCTTGTTCTTCTGTTTTAGTGCCATTGGATTATTCAAGATAAGTTTCTCAGAGATAATGTATATCTTGATGTGGGCTTCACAATTTCTTAGTTGTGTTATTGTCGCATAATTGTAATTAGGTACTAGTATGAGCCTTCCGGAGGTATTGTGAACAATTAAGAATGATTAATGTAGAGAATTATCAAACTAGAAGATATGGGTGGCTTTCTGATGATGGTAAAACGGATGTAGTTTAGTGCGGCATCTATTAAGCTGGGATTTTTATAAGATAGAATTAATGTGCATAGATTAGCCCTGAAAAATATACGAAATTTTCTCTTTGTCTGGAAATTTCTTTTCTCTTCAAGATGCGAAAATGAAAGGCGGGCGACACTTCATTACTTCTAGACTCTATTCCTCAGGGGTTTCTTTCGAATATACGTATCAGATCCCTAAGTATTCGTCTCAGACTCAGCCATACTCACGTTGAACAAATGAGCATTAAAGCAGTTGAAATTTAATTAAATTGGGGTCGAAGGCATGCTCTTATACAAGATTGTTTCATATGTTTATTTATTTTAAAAATAAAAAATGTTGATTTGTATAAGATATTTCTCAATGTGTAAGTGATTCCAGGGAAGTCCAGTTAGTTGTTTTACAATGGTGGGATTTGAATCTTCATTTTCTCAGGAAGGCGGTGACAACAGGGAAAACGCGATTTTCCTATTGAGGTACAAAAGGTTGGTACTAATTTTATTTGACTTAGTTTGGCGGCCTTTTGGGACCGTTAATGTTCTTTGGGTTTCACAGAAGAAGACATTCAAAAAGATTTCTGTTTATAGCAGATCGGGATAGCCTTGTTATAACTACATATTTTTAGTTCGCAAGTGTGAGTTCAGCAGTAAAATCTACCCGTCTGGAAGAAATTGTCCATAATTCGCAACAACTTCCGGGGAGCTAGTTTTATTAACAGCTAAAAATATGTAAGAAAAGTTGTCCAGATTACTAGCCAATTGGCGGCAGATACGAGGGCCAGCGGAAAAGGACGGAACAGTCGGCGAAAAAGGGACCACGCGGAAAAGGGCAGCGGAAAAGGGCCACGGAATAGGGGCCACGACACGAGAGCGGGAAAAGGGCCAGGGAAGAAGGCAGCGGAAAAGGGCGCAGCGAAGGACCAGGAAGGGCCAGCGGAAGCGGCATGCGGAAAAGGGGCCAGCGGAACAAGGGCCGCGGAAACAGGGCCGCAGCGGAAAAGCGCAGCGGAAAAGGGCCAGCGGAAAGGCCAGCGGAAAAGGGCCAGCGGAAAGGGCCATGCCGGGAAATAGGTGCGCGGAAAAGGGCAGCGGGAAGTGGGCACCGGAAAAGACGGCCACAGCGGAAAGAAGGGCCGACGCTGTCCTGCCGGGAAAAGGGCAGCGGAAAAGGGCTAGCGGAAAAGGGCCAGCGGAAGGGCCAGCGGAAAAGTTGGCCACGGCAAAAGGGCCAGCGGAAAGGGCCAGCGGAAAAGGGCAGCGGAAATAGGGCAGCGCCCCCGGGAAAAACGGGGCCGCAGCCCGGAAAAAGGGCCAGCGGAAGGGCCAGGGAAAAGGGCTAGCGGAAAAGGGCCAGCGGAAAGGGCAGCGAAAAGGGCCAGCGGAAAAGGGCCAGCGGAAAAAGGGTCCAGCGTGAGAAGAAGGGCCAGAGGCCGCGAAAAAGGCGGCGCAAGGGCAGCGAAAAGGGCAGACACAGGGAAAAGGGCAGCGAAAGAGGGCAGAAACAGGCCTCCTAATCAAAGCTTTATTCCGACAGGATACACAGCGTGCCTGGAGCGCTCTGCCCGGCACAAATAGTCTTGTACGGTGTGACGCATAGGTGGCGAACAATCACGTGCTCGAATGGGGCAGTGGTTCGTCCTGGGCAATGAATGTTTGCTTTAACTTTAGTCTTGTCACGCAAAGTACCAGTAGTCTTGTTTCACACGCATCAAGGTGGCTTGAAAGCGGTGTTAGTGTAATTGTTCCCAAATAGCCATATCGGGAGAAGATGAAAGGTAGCTTGGATTTGGGATGAAAAATTCCTTATAATAAAAATAATGTGTTCTTTTTATAACGGATTATTACACAGGTATGGCCATTAAACCTTTAATTTATATAGCGTCAGCACATTCAAATTCTGTAGGAATTTGCTGTTTGGTATTGACGTCAATGGAATTCAGCATGATCTCCCAAAAAAACCGACAAGTACTTTCGGGTATTAGAGGCGGCATGTATTGGATTCGATTGGTAACTCTTTTGTTGTTGTCAATCTAAAACTCAAATTATCTGTGTGTCATTTCAACTATGATAGGACAGATGCTATTTAAATAACAGCCACTTTTTGGTAGAGAAATTTATGTGTTACTTTGCAAATACCCGTCGGTCGCGGCGGTCTTGTTTGTGCCCGAGTTCGTTGTGCACGGGGGGAACGGGGATGTACAAGCAGAACAGCTTAGCTGCTCCGATGTATCGCTTTAATGGGGAGCACGCAGCGAGTCCTCGATGAGAGACAAGAGCGCCTCAGACTTCTTGGCAACGGGTTTCCTCGGCCGCATACGCTCAAGCGTTTTTGTTGTATGATTTAACGACGGCCGGTTGGTAGTGCAATGTATTTCTGCGAAGGAAGCGAAATTGTGCAGGAAGTTTCTTAACTCTGGAGTCTCGAACCTTGAATAGACATCGCTTTGTAGAACTCTTAGTCTTTCGTTATTTGTTCGATTTTTCGGTCTTTTCTCGGCTTCAAGTCTGAGCGGGTGAAGAATAACATAAAATTTTTTGGATGATTCGGAATATTAGTAGAATCGAATTTCTCATTATAACTTTAGATAGTTATATAATGTAATCAGAATATATTATATACTATATAGTATATATCAATATATATATATATAACATTATTATATATATACATATACATATATATATATATAATATTATATATATACATTATTTATATATATATAATATATATATATATATATATATATATATATAGAGAGAGAGAGAGAGAGAGAGAGAGAGAGAGAGAGATGAAAGAATGAGTTAATTTAAATATCTCCGAGTTTGTATTTATTTCATTTATTTTATTAATTTATGTAAAATATAAAATGTGATCTTACTTTTCGCACAAATAAAACGTGAATGTAACGTCCAGAAACAAGTCAATGAGCCAACTCAGCATTTGGCACATTAAGGGAAACTGGGCGAAAACCTGATAGAAATTGAGATTATTAGCTCTGATATGAGTGATAGAAGAAATCGCGATTCTCGAATAAAGCTCTTGAGGACGCGACCAGCAGCAGCAACTCCTTCCTTTTACTCCCTCCGCTCGCGCTCTTTCTCCCCGTGATTAGCAAGGCACCCGAAGGGGGCTAATCTGGCGAGATGCACGCAAACCAGCGGCGACATCCGCGGAACGCAGGCGGAACGAGGGAGATCGAAATATTTCGCGGAGAAAATCCCCGGGTCGCCATCGGGCAGTCATCGCCTCGGCACGCGATTGAGTAGTCTCCTTAACGAGAGCAGCGTTACACGAAAATTTCCGCCTCCGGCCTTGCATCGACGCGTCGCGTAGCGACGCGTGCCGCGTCGCGTGAGTGAAAACGGTTTAATTATCTTACGTAAAGACGCGGCGGGACGGAATGGGACGGAACAGGACGGGGCGGGATGGAACGGAACCGAACGGTACCAGACGGGACGGGACGGGACGGGACGGGACGGGACGGGACGGGACGGGACGGGACGGGACGGGACGGGACGGAACGCGACGCGAAACGTCAGGACGCGACGCCACGGAACACGATGGGGCGAGACAGGGCGAGACAGGGCTTCTAGTTTCCGGACTTACACGGTAGTATAATGTATGTAAGGGTAAGTGTGTGTGATTGTAAGGGTGATGTTAGGATAAGAAAGAAGAAGGAACGACTGTGCGCGGTTCGTAGCGCATTTGTTGGGACACTACTCCGGCATTCACCTTGTTTAGATTGGAGAAAGTACGAAAAACTACCGATCAAAGCAGCTAGAAGTCTCCTTCAAACGTCATTAGAATTCGAAATCCTACCATCGGAATTTGAATCCAAGGTTAGAGGCACTGCAGTGACATCAGTTTATTCCCTGAGCCACCTCAGCCAGAGGGACGGGTTGAAGCAAATGAAATTCACTTAGGACGGGAGTCAGGATATTGACTCGTCACAGCAAAGCAGAGGTTTTAAACCAAGGTGCCTCGTCACACCGGTTTCTATTTAATTGGAATGTTTTAGTCGTTAAATAACACTAGATGCGGGTAAGCAACGCAATACTTCATAGTCGGTGGAACGTGAATTCCGACAGTAGATGGATTTTCAGGGCCATGTATGTAGCTTGGATGACGAGATTCTAGAGTTTGGAAGACGGGTCGCTCTGCTAAGTAATATTCAGTAGTTTCTCCGATTAATACTAGGCGGAGCAGGACCCTACCAAACGGGCCATGGATCTCACACGATCTTTCCATCCTCTTCCTTCTCCTATCCTCACCCCTTATTTTCACATACACTCATTTGCACTACACTACACCACACCACACCACCACACAGGTGGAGAGATCTGTCGGGAGGTTACGAGTATAACGTATCCCGGCTGAGGCAGCGCCCCGCGGGAGCTACCTGGCTGGAGAAAATCCATCAAATCGACGTAGATCGGCGCCGGATCTCACCATACAGCGGGGGAAGAATACCTCCAGCTGCCGTGATAAAAGCATGCTCTTCAAGTACGGGAATGATGACCACAGTAGATGACGTGACAGGAAAAACGAAATGATCAATAAATCAATCCGTCTAGGACACTTGTCTTCTGATTTTCTGCGATTTATACCAGGAGATCGTCTGAACGGTGGGCAAAGTAAGGCGCACGATCATTTCTTCTCCATTATTTCCTCCTACCATCCTTAGGAACGAGGAAGGGGTATGGTTCCGCTTGATTAAACGACGCATCGTGCATGCACGTAAGAAAATTTTTAACAAACTTCTGCAATTTTGGATGTAACTGCAAGATTCAAATGTTTGGTAGTGGGTTACACGAAAAGCAGATAAACTTATATAATCAACCACATACCCTATTTCTGAAGTAAATAGATTTTTGACGCTTCCTTACCCGGTTTTAACAAATGAGGTGTCAAAACAAATAAAGTTAGGGAGATAAATATTGCACATTCATTTAATAAATACGGAAAGAACTTCTTTAGAGCGGCGCTTTCAACAGGCATGTTCATATAAAAACATTTTATTTGTGCTTTGCAAGTTAAAAATAAAAATAAATTTTAAACATATTGCGACTTCAATCGCTGCAAGAGTGGTCGAAGATGAATTTAATATCTTTCTGTATACGAAAAAGAAGAAGTGAAGTTTTAAGTTTTTTGTACAAATTAACGGTTCTTTGTCTCAATAGGAAGTTCGAGAAATCCCTTGACCATATTGAGAAATATTTCAACATTTTTAAAATAAAAATCTTTAAAGTCGAATTAATATAATTTTACTCATTTTCAACAGTGTGACAATACATGACGTTTTCGAAGAACTGAGAAGTAGATAATGAGTGTGCCGCCTATTTTCGCATGAGAAAAGAAAATTCCAGAAGAAAGTATATTTTTCAGGGAATCATGCACATTTCTCTTATTCCCAGAAGAGAAAACTAATTTACATCAGACTATTTCTGTTGATAATTCTCTAATTAATCATTTTAATTAGTACCTAATGCTTGAATGATTCAGACAGTTTTAAACACGAAGCCCACATTCAGATCTTTTCGAAACATTGCAATGGACGAATTCGTATTTTCTCCTCTTTTATATGTTCTAGCTTCTGAAACATGAGATGAAGCTGTGTTGAAAGCCTTTTCCCTAAATTTAATTCCTGTCCTTTGGATTTGATTACAATTGTTTTTATTTCAAAGAAAGTAATTACCTTACTCACTAGAATAAATTGAATTCAACACTAGTCTCCCAAACATTTCTTATATTAATACAGTCTGTTTTATAAAAATCATAGAGATGATTAACAACATTCTGTTTTGAAAGCACTAAAGATACTTTGCAACCAAAAATTGCCCTTCCTGAGTAGAGCACCGGTAAAAACAAGAACACACACACTTTCATGTTTCTCCAAACAGTCGCCTGACTCTCCAAAGACAAACATGACCTCCCCGTTCCAGCGAGAGCACGGACGTCCTCCAGGGGGGCGACTTTCTTTTCCTTCGTCAACATTCCATAAAGGCGCCACCGCAAGGTCCCCGAGAGGAGGGCGTTGCATGTCACACGCCAACCACTGACGCGAGAGGGCGCCACTTCGTTGCGCCGTGTTCAAGGAAGAGGTCGCTTCGCCGCAGACACCGCGGCGCCGCGCCACCTCCGCATCTCCCCATCGATGATCGATTCGGTTGAACGTTACGATGCTTTCGATTCTACAAGTATCGATACTTCGTAGCAGGGGCTGCGACACATTAGGGAGTTTGTGCACGCCATAGCGTCAGCACTGTCGATCTTCTACGCATGCGCAGATGCACTGAAGTGGTGCGGAACTTAAGCTGCGCATGCGCAGGTGAACGATACTGCTTTAACGTTTGAGGTGGCACAAAATCCCTGTTATATTACACCAAAGCAAGTTTAAATTAATAGCAACATTACTCTCTATCTCGTAACTACAAGCACGTGCTTGGAAGTATGCCAAGAAAGTTACGTACGATGAGTACAAACATTAAATTGAGGTAACGTTAAGCAACAATAAATGCTTATGAATAAATTTTAACAATCATTAGAATTGCCAAACATCGCCTAGAATGCGCAAGACGAAAATGGGTTAAAGAGAAACCCCTTTTTCTCCCATCTAAAATTTCTAAATTTTCTAGTTTGCTGTAACAGCCCAAAGCCCGTTGGATACAAGGATACAATATCTCAAACTTAATTTTCTAAATGCTTAGTTGTACCCCTTCGATATTTTCACGAAACCCCCACTGTCTCGGGGTAGACTCGGGAAAACCATAGATAGAACATATAGCATGTTGCATTATTTAACTAAGAGAAATAAATCATTAATTTATCCCAGAATACTTTAAAGTCATGACAGTCTTATCGCAATATGCGAAAGCTAAGCGTCTAAAATTTGATTCCGAAAGTGAGATCCCCAGACCCCCCAATACTAAAGTGGCTGAGAACTCTTATGAGAGCATGTGGCCCGCGTCTATCTATAAATGGGAGCCCCATCCTCTACGTCATGCCGGGGGGCTGAAGAGCAAAAACACGGATACTTGGGCGTTTTAGCCCCTCACACCTTTGCATTAATTTTTAAATTAAAGGTTCAATAAATCGATTGACTAATTAGTGTGTCCGAACGCGTCACCTGGTATGGTTATTAGAGCCTGCTTTTTCACTGGATATGGCGGTATTGTTCTCCTTCCGCACGGTGAAATCCGACGTCAACTTACACGTCTGCTTGTGGGATTTTCCCAACCCTCCAGAGTGCCACCATCCCAGGCAGGACTCTCTTAAGCTTCCAATTGGTCTCTTTTTGGCATGTGTGGTAGTGTAGTTCATGCAAGTGTGTGTATGTGGGGGGGGGGGATGTAACGGAGTGAGAATAGAACAAGGAAGAGAAAGGAAAGGCGCGCGGTCAGTGGCTCGTTTGTTAGGACACTGCTTCGGTATTCGCCTGGTGTTGACCGGAAAGTTTCAATAAAAATATTGATTCTTTGCTTTGTTTTGTTGCATTTCGTCATACAATGTACGCCAGGGTATGCTTTTTCACATTGTAAAATTTTGAAAACCATATTGTTTAAAAAATATCGTTGTACGAAACACCACTTATAAGCACCTCACTCGTATTCTTTCTAAAGCTCATTAACGCTCCCGCTCCCTCGAGAGAGCAATAAACGCAAAGTGCGCATCCCGCAGGCAAAATCGTTCCTCCTCTGACGACATCTCGACCGCTGACGGAGCGTAAACCCATGGAGTACGTTTCGCGCATAAACCTCGAGGGCGCGGAAAGGGCAACTGAAGGCAGAAGAGGAAGTAGAGGAGGGGGAGGGAGGACAGCAGCGAAAAGGGCACCCGGTCAGAAGGGCGCAGCCCCTTGAAACGGCCTGGCCGAAGGACGACGATTCCCGATTCTGCGCGATAACCACTTAGAATATTTCGTATTGAATATATTACTTTTCCCTATTCATAAACGAACTGTCACTAGGTTCGATTGCGTAGTATGTAGATGCGGGTTATTAACAAACTTCGTAGCCAGGTGATTGTAGGCTCGACTCTCCATTATTGAATGATTTTACATTCTGACAGACCTCCATTCAAAGTAATTTGGTCGAAAAGTAGTTTTTCACGGATTCTTCTTCATACAATTGCTTGAGATGATCTGCGCAGAGAAGTGGTATCAGTGGTATCACTTGACCTTTTCCGGATAATTATAGATCATACAGTTTTGCATGCATTGTATCGCCTCCTACATATATACATTTTCTTATAATGGGTCACACATTTTGCGTGGTAGCTTTAGAAGTATCTAATCTTATCTCTTCTCCTTGTGAGAGTGTTGAGCACTCGGCTCCATACGTCACCACTAGTCTCGCAGAGTTTTATGTGTAGTTTTATTATTTCAAAATCTTTTCCTTGTTTGCTACAAGTCTGTATTTTTTGGTTCTGAAGACCTAGTGCGTCAGACTATACTGAGTCAGAAGGAGATATTTCGAGTACCACTGGAAGTTCTAGGTTCGAGATCCCGGAGAACTCCGGCACCACAGAAGAGATAAAATTCAATATCGCAACAAAATTAGAAACTAAATACGCTAATTAAATAAAGGTTGTTTGAGTTAACTGCGAAATTACTCTTTTTGGCTGATAAATCATGGCCATTGCACACATCTTGAAAGTTTTTAGTTCTTTCATCATTTGTATCACGTGAGAGGGAATCAAATGGACCAAACAATTCTAATAGCCGCCAGATTTGCCCTTACAAATTGTGGCGAGTCCTCTACATTCCTTTCAAAACGTTTTCCGTGCTTCGAAAGCACGTTGACCTCGTTACACTGCTCTTCTATGTTTTCACGTTTAACTTGTTTGGCACGCTTTGTACACGACAACGTGGCTGTCAACTGATTTCACTGACAAGTTCACTCAAATTCTGCTTCCAATTGCGAAATCGATATTTTATTGGCCGAAGTAAAACTACTAACAACATCCCGTCCGCTATTGCGGGTATTACATGATATTACAAGCACTTTTGCACGTGATAGTGAACCTCGCAAAACACTAGTGGTCTCATACAAAACAATAAGAAATTACCTATGAGACACCAGAATGAGGAAAATCTCGAAAGCCAACATATAGGTTGGCGCCGGATCTCACCATCCAGCGGGAGTAGAACACCGCAAACTTTCTTGATGAAACGTGCACAACACTTCCGGAACTAATAATCTATGGGACGTGCACATCAAGTGTCGCAGCCTATAACCCGAAATAATCAGTCTTTCAATGACTCCGAGAAAACCTGCCAAAAACTGGGCTTGTCCACCACAAATTCCTCGTGGAGTGGCCAGTGGCTGTTTTCGTCACGTCACCTAAAATTATTGTTTAGTTTTCACACGCACACCGTGGAGAAATTTTCCAATTCGCACCCTGGCCGTAAACCCCGAGCCGGCGGGAGGGCCGAGGCGAGGTTTCCGCCGGGCGAGGCGGGAAGGCGGTCGCAGGAACCGCGTTGCACAACGCCTCTCGCAACCGCCCGCGCCGCGGCGGCAGACACGTTTACCGCCCCGCGAACGGCGAGCCGCGTTCTCACGCACTCCTTAGACACGCATTCACTCACTCGTTCGTTCATTCATTCGCTCCTTCCGACGAGGTAACCTATCGAGGCGGTGCCGCGCCGGAGGGTGGGGTCACCTCGCGGATACAGGTGGCCGTGAGAACTGTTCGAAATACCTTTCCACTTTCTAGAGAGCTTTCGAAATCGAACCCGAGGCTTTGGCAATATGAAGAGGAAAATAAACTGTCGTACACTCCACTTATTTCAATTTAATAGTATTGATGGTTTTTTGGTCGCGTTGAGAATCTTGCATGCCATAAAAATAAAATAATTATTATAATATCATCGCTGTGTTTATTTTCAACGAGTTAATTGAAATAATGCAATAAAAGGACTGAAAAAGATTATCATATTTTATAAATTCCTACCAGCTTATTTGGTTCATTTCACAATGACCTTCACAATACCGCCCCATTTATGAAGCACTGAGAACATGACAAATATTATAACTTCATGCTCCATTTCGAAAACACCAATTTATTTGAGACGTTAATTATATATTATTTATATGACAGGTATATTATTTTGATTATTACATTTCTTTCGGAAAATATAAACATAGTTTGGTATTCTCTGTTTTGCGATCTGTTACGCTAAATATAACTCCTACTTGAAATTCGACATTACTTGCGCAGGAGATGACGCAAATTACAGTCAAAATAAAACCTTGCCAGAACTTTCCACTCCTTTGCGGACGTCAACATTAAAGAGAACGATCTGAAAAAATGTAGATCTCGAATAATTAATATTAAAGGACAAGAATGCAAGTAAACTACCGGTAATATTTAAAAGATATCACAAATTTCTATAATGTGCGTATTAAAATAATACATGGATTTATGACACTGAATTCTAATTATTGGTGAACGTGTTAAAGAATTACAAAAGCTAATAATTGTTTTTTATAAGCAACTTTCAAAAAACTGAACAAAATGTACTCAAGTTCGACATTTATGAAAGGGTCCCTTTTAACGCACACAAGTAAAGAGATTATTTCAAAAGTAATGTATCACAATTTCCGTTGTTTACTTTTTCATTTTTACTTATCAAAAACTTCTTAACGAGCTTCTCCGTCATGAGAAAAAATATTGTGTTCCAAAATTGCATTTTCTTAGGGCTATATTAAACGGCATTCGAAAACAGTTGAATTTTATCTTGAACTATAAGACTGAATTTGAATACTATCCTTTCCAGAAGAACTACTTCTTCGAGATAAGTTACCTCGGAAAAAAGCTCTCTAATTACTGAAAATATCCTTAACATTATTTCCTGTGTTTTATAACACTGTCAAAACATATTTCGCATCCTGCATAGTTAACATGTTCTCCATTTACGTGGGTACCCACATTTTCCAGACTCATACAACTTCTGTGCTACCGGGTTTTATAGTTACGTCCCTCCTCCCAGAGCACTGCTGATGCCGCCGTCGCCTCGGCTGTGTCGGCTTCCGCTGGCGCCACCAGCGCTGCTGCTAGACTCCGAGCGCTCCCGCTCAACTTTGCTGTGATAACAGATAGGGTTCCGCTGCGCTCGCTCTGGGCGCGTTGGCATAGTAGTAGTTGGTGTTTGTCAATAAACGCGGTGACTAAAGGGAAATTCACTTCTCTGTGTATCTTGTAGATGCCGTCAGTTCTCTGTAACTATCGATTCGGGGAATACAAAGTACACGATCCACGTGCCTTCTATTATTTTCAGCACCACGGCGGTATTTAAAAATCCGCTAAATTGCAGCCCAATACAACAATTTTTATCTCGAATTGATGTCACGAGTGAAAAACAGTTCAACTGAAAAAAAAACGAGGGTTTGACGCTCGGGATTGTGACGTCACCACTTGGGTCACGATTTCAAGTGCAGATCGCACAATTACATACGTCGCGAAGTTGGAACAGAGAGTACAAACTTTGTGAAAAAGTGAAATCGAACTATGCAATTATCCTTACGTTGACTGAAGTCGCAAAAATATTTTGCATTCCTGTTGCAAATTCATCAAATTCAAGAAACATAAGGGTGGCTGTGTTTACATTAACGAAAAAATGTGAAATATTAATTCAGAAAAAATTAATGACATTCCTTTGGTCTATAATAACGAAAAGATATGTTTTGTGGCCTTTATTAATTAATTATATTTACATCACACATTGGGTTATTTCATATGCAGTAGTCAATAGTAGATACAATAAGTGGAAAATTCGCCTACACTTAACGATTATTGCTCACGTAGTTATGCAACGCTATCGCACATCATCAGAGGTGAATAAATGAATGCGTACACTACGCACATGCCGAGTGTGTCCTGTGAATGGGTGAAGCCATTTAAAAAAATTGATGTTACTTTAACGATATTTTAAAATGTTATACTAATATTTTATTTGAATCTTTATATTCGTAACGTCTGCCAGTATTTCATTTTTTATTAGGGGCCCGTTACTGTTTCGTCCATGTTTAAAGTCCTGTTAGATATAAATCCGACCCTTTTCTTTATCAGGCGAAGCGATGCCATCAGAGCCTTTAGTCTGATCTGTGAATCACACCACTGTAAGCGTAGGACCTGAACTTATAATGACTGGAGATGAAACGTTCGAGCGAGCAACAGGACAAGAGGGCAAATTCTACGCCTAGCATCTGTGTACACGAACATCTACGTACACAATACCTAATGTGCACTTGTGAAATAATAAAAATATAATTTTTGAAAAATTAAAACAATGCCAAAATGTATTAATTTAAACTATATTTTTCAGAAAACACAATTGTTTTTTTTAAAGTTACGAATACGTAGCATTAATGCATTAAACGTCTTTGAGATATTAATTACTTTCTGATAATGACTAGGCTGCATCATAACAGAACTAATTCTTCAGATGTTGACATATCACCAGCAGGTAACTAGCGTTAGTTTATCTGCGTCATCGGCAGATCTACAGAGCTGTTATAAATCAAGACAGATACGGCAACGTTTGGAATAACCCGAGTTGCCATTCTTCCGCGCATCCGTGGGCGTTCGTGGGCGCCAGCCTCTGAGCTTCAACTGCCTCCGACGCACTATAAGCCCTTCTCTTTTCAGTCGCTGCATTTCTACTCCCTTCGGTCTTTCCGTCTCAAGCTCCTCTTCTCTTCCGAACAACCCGCTCCCCCATTCCATGTCACTCACTGCGTTTCCAGCACCCTCGACCATACAGTGACCCTCCTTTACTGCCCCGCAGTACGAGATAATTTAAAGCTGCTATATCATATAATTCTAAAGAACGTTTCAACTGTTTTCAATAGTTAAAATCTAGCATCATATAAGGACACAACTCCCAAGACAAGTGATTATCTTTTAGATCGAAGGGTCTAAACTTAATATTTATATTAAACTGCTGCCTCTTGCCATTAAATATGGGCGTCTGAGATTTGGTAGAAATTATAATCTGAAGTAACCAAAGTATCGAAGTGTGCTTCGTTGTCGAGAGGGCTGCCTGCATAGATAGGCAAATATTTTAATCCTCCCAGAATAACTTGCTATTTAAGACACCTGGTATATTTTACACATTAAATGCGCAAATACCTATTCAAAAATTACTATTCTTAACAGGAAGCAAAAACCTTCGGACGGCGACAATTTGCATTACGAGATTTCTGACAGTAAAATTGCACTGATATTACCCATTAAACATATTAAAGATTACACATTTTACTAACTTTATGTAATAACGAACGTCATTCGATATGTTAATTGTTTACGTTAAAATATGAACAACAAAAATACATTATAATAAGCATAAGTGAAAAATTCTCCATTAGAATGCATGAACTCTATTGGACACAATATCTACAGCCCCCTCCCCTCCCCACCATCTCGGCAAAAAATCCATTCACTAGTATTGATATAACCAACATCGAAAACGAAAGTTCTTGTACTACATCACGAAGTGACGGCACGTCCGTCTCAGTCTTCATCGCGGTTGTTTCACTTCCCCCTTCGCCTCCTTCCCGGCCGCGGTCGCTGCTCTTTTCGTGGTCGTGCCTCCGCCTCCGACAGCGCCACCGCCCGCGCGCTGGAGAAAGCCTGCTCGCCGAAGCGCTGCATCACGCCGCCACCGTCGCCGCCCCGCCCCCGCGCCGCCGGCCAAAACCACCCTCGGCCTCCGCGCGCTACGCCGCCCGCCAGCTCCTGCCACCGCCGCCGCCACTCCTGCCAACCCGCCACCGCCCGCTCGCCTCGCCACCGCCACCCGCCACCGCCACCCGCCACCCGCCAAACCGCCAACGCCCAACGCCAACGCAACGCCAACGCCAACGCCAACGCCAACGCCAACGCAACGCAACGCCAACGCGCAAACCGCCATCCCCACGCCAACCCACGCCAAACGCCGGCGTCATCGCCCGCCACCGCCCCCCACGCCTTCCAATCGCCCGCGCACGCGTTCTCGAGGGGGGCGGGGCGGGGCGGGAAGCGCGGTTCCGCGGCGCGAGCCCCAGCACCTGTCTAAAGGTGCGCGTCTAAGAGGAGACAGGCGAGTGGTACTTATGACGTTCTGCTTCACAAGCCAGGAATGTTGGATTTTAGTGGAGCCGGAAGAGGAATTGGAAATTTAGATCTGGCTACGAAGTGGGTCACGTGTCATCTTCCCTCTCTTAGCGTTTAATCTTAAATAATTTATTTTACCATTTTCGCGCTTCCTAAATACTCAAGTATAATTTGGAGTACGTTTAACGAAATTTTAGTTGCAATCATGTTTAGTGGTCGAAAATTTCAAATTCAGAGTTACTACCTATAACTATCTCTTTCTACATTTTATCACTTACATTATTTTTTCTTTTGTAATTCGTCCATTAATACGATACTTTCTTATTATGCAATAATACAAAAGCACGGAAACTCGTGTTCTGAACCACCTAGCAAACACCTTAGGTGAAAAATGTTAGAGCTTTATAACGCTGGTGCACGCTTGCTCCAAATTATGTTGGTCCTAATTCAGTAAGATTTATTTAAAAGCTATTTTCTCTAGAAGAGTACCAGAATAAATAAGAGATATATTGCTTCTGCGAGAGGTAGATTTTAAAACAATTCCTACACAAT
This sequence comes from Gryllus bimaculatus, assembly GCA_017312745.1. Classification (NCBI taxonomy): domain Eukaryota; kingdom Metazoa; phylum Arthropoda; class Insecta; order Orthoptera; family Gryllidae; genus Gryllus; species Gryllus bimaculatus. The sequence goes on along the minus strand of BOPP01000125.1, from coordinate 1,578,981 downwards.
TCCTACAGAAGGGAAAAGAAAGAGCAATTTTAATCAGTCAACTAGAGAGTTTATTTGATTTTTTCACAAATGAAAGTAATAAGTAATAAAAGGTAATAATATTAAACATGAATGTTAGAACCAGAATCACAGTAAATGCTTAAAAACGATTAAGTAAGTACAAGGATGATAAATATGTAAAAAGACGACAGGCCCCGGTGAAAAAGTCGGAAAGATGTCAATAGGATACACAGATCAGCTGTCTTTCTCAGTGGAGATTTAGGGATATATATTTCATTCCACATTGAGTGAGAACGAAATATGAAAACAAAGAGACGGATATTCGGCAACATGACCATTACAGTGCATTGCTTGTTTGCTGACGAATTGAAATTCTGTTTGAAGTACCAACTATAAAAAAAGTCTTGAAAAAAGTTCACGACTTCATGTAGAAGCACATTTTGTAGTACATGCATGCAGTATCTACTCACATTTATTTCCAAGCTGAGACATTTTAGTTCCGTTCTATATAGTTACTTAGTTCTCTAATTAAGGTTAAGCTTTCTGCGATGCAAATTTTTCTTAACTTGCCTTATACACATATGGCACGGAATATTATAGCTATAAACGGTTGGCAGGTATTATATAAGCTTGAATACTGAAAGAGCTACCTGAAATATATTAAGTGATACACATCGTATGTCCTTACCTTTTGTCAGTAAAATTCTTACAAAAACATTTATCTAATCAGGAGTTTCAGATATATTAAAATTATGATTGGAGAAAGAACATCACACCCATATGGTTCTGGTGGTAGAAAATGTGATGAAAAACACTTCCAACTATTATGATTGCGTGACTCCTCATCTTCGAATGTAGAAAAAACATGCACGACGAAAAACCGTTACCCAACGATTTTAAAAGAATATTTTAATTTCAACGTTCCGGTATTTTTCTTCGAAAAAATCCAAAAAAGGTGACGATTTCCGAGAGAAAAATTGTTTGCACTATCAATATTATAAACTTCGCGTTGTTCCCGAAGAAGGATCACCGTTTTTCGCATCTGACAACTAATAATTGCACTAATTTAATTTTTTATTAAAAAACTACAAATGCGATCTAATGATTTTCATAAATTCTTATATATTCAATTTCGAATGTAAACTATTAATGAAAGTTTTAGACAAACGTCGGCAAAAATAAAAACAAGCTTATTCTCACAGTCTTTATTACTCACTTGATGTAGGATTTCATTTATGAAACATGAATGGACTCGACATGGAATTGTGAATAACACTGATGCTTAGATTATAATGTGGTATCAATGACGATGGTCTGGGGATGGGATGAGAAGCAGAGGAAACTGAAGAGAACCGAAGAAAATCTTTGTGAACTCGCTTTGTCCACCACAAAATACGCATAGAATGGCTGGTGTTTAAATTCCAGTACCGAGATGAGGAAAATTAGCGCGAGGGCCAAGGCCACAATTCTGCAGAGCGACATCTAATAAGATGAACTTATACGTTTTTTATCTACTCGCCATATATTTGCTGTTCTTAAGTCAAATTTTAAAATGCCCTGAAAAATTGTCTACGGTTGTTTTATTCGTTAACTATTCATTTAGGTTTTATTTGATAAAAGTATCATTAAAGTAGAAAAATAATTACAAAGAAAAAAGATATAATTATTAAAATGGTCTTAAATTTATGATTTAATTTGCGAAGTAATGTGCGGGGATGTTGCGGCTTCCTGTGCACAGAGGCACAGCAGAAACATTTTTTTAATTTTTTTAAATAGATGGTATATTCAGTATTTTTGAAAACATGAAGACAGAAGTGCACGAACGAAAACAGGCACTAAAGAAACTACACATTTTGAATACTTTGTAAGAATTAATTTTAGGAACAAACATTATACGTACTATACATATATAAACCGTAGTTAAAAAAATTAAAATATGCTTAGAATGATAATTTTTGTCACATGTGTAGTTGTGAAATGGATGTTTGAAATAAAATAATCTGGACATCAAAATCTTAAAATGTTTCAGTTGCGAATGAAACAGAACTATTGATCAGCGCACAAGTGTTATTTTGAAAATCAAATTTACTAAAGTATGACTTAATTTTATAAAATATATTCGTTATATTCAGAAAGAACAAGAGTTTTAAGATTCAGATTTTCAATTGTTTCCCTACAGAGCAAAAAAACTTCCATGCCACAAATTTTTCAGAGATCTAATCTGAACGTAATACACCATAAACCTGTCACCGTCGCCAAGCAGTGCCGGTGCCGAGAGCGAAAGCACGTGCTGGGGCTGGGTCAATCCCACGTGTTCGCGCTCTCACTAAAGCGCCTCCAGCCCTGCAACCGGTCTCGGCCAGCCCCAGGAGCGCCAAAATAAATGTGGGTTAACGAACGCCCGAACTGGGAGTTCGAAGATGAGGTTTCTTGCCCGTCAGCTGAGAAGAAAGCCAGCCGGCGAGGACTCCGCGAACTTTCCTCCGCCGACCGGGCGGGCGACGACGACACCGCGGTCGCAGCCCTCGAGGCCGCTTTCCCGGCGCGGGGCGCCCGCGCGCTGCACCTCCACGCAGATGAAAGGGACGCCGCCGGGCGGGGCGGGCGAGGCAGGGGCGGGCGAGACAGAGGCGGGCGGGCGAGACAGGGCGCCGGCACGAACCAGGGCGGCGCCGCGCGCGGCGGCGAGCGGGGCGGCGCAGGGGCGGCGGGCGGGGCGGCGGAGCGGCGGGCGGGGCGGGCGGGGCGGGGCGGCCGGGGCGGGCCGGCCTGTCCAGGCGGCCGCCCGCAGCCGCACCCTGCTACGCTACTGCTGTCCACGCCTCGCACACCGCTCCAAGTGGAACGCGGGGAAATTCTCGTGTCGTTGGATTCAACCTTTGACCTTCGACTCTGTAGTCGCAGTAAGTGGACTCGGGTTAACCGTACTTCCGAATTAATAACGTCTAGAGGTGTATTTATAACACAAATGAACCTGAATTAATGCCTTAATTTTAGGCTGGCGAGACTCGGCCTCAGACCCACTCTTCGTCTGACCACGCAAATTTCGCTAACTCTCATTCAGCCAAACTAGCGGAGCAGAGGAAATTTGAATTTTAGCTCAGGGCAGTCATTAGGCTTGAGGATCTTTTAATGCAAGATAAATCTACCTAACATGGCCAGCCGCGATTTTTTCGCCGCTTAAAAATCCACGGCTTTCGCATGGGCCAAACTTGTGGTTAGCATACGCTAACCGTTCACGCGCTTCCCGTGGTGGTTGGATTCACCTTGCCTTCAGACTCGAAGTCGCAGGTAAAGTAACTGGTTACACGCGACTTCCGAAATTAAAAAAGTCATAGAGGTGTAAATCTATAACACAATGACTTACATCTTTTAATTTATAATGTAAGTAAATATAATTACTAAGGTTATGTAGGCCAAAAAAAAAATATGGATAGCGAAACCAAACAACCACGAGACTGGATATTTGCATTCAGTCGTGCGGTCGTTCACACTTTCGTAAATCACCATCCTACTAAAAAGAAAAAATAATAGCATATATTTTCTTTAACAAAGAGTATTTCTTCGCCCCACTTTTAGCTACAACGCGCACAGACTTTCGGATTTTCTACTAGCTGGAGGACTTTTAAAATCCCATACTGGATGCCGGCCTTTAATATCGCATTCATTTCTGCTGTTAACTAACTATTTGAACATTACAGTCTTACACGAAAAAACTAATGCGAATTCATAATAGTTATATTTACGCGCACCAAGATGCGTTATAAAGGTTCCGCTGATCTGTACTTTTAACGGCCAAGTTGCACCGCTCGTAGGTAAAACGGTATTTTTATTTTTTTCTGCATTACCTAATTTTCATTGATTTCAGATTCAACTCTATTTACTAATTACTCAGTAATTTGGGTCGTTTCCATCCATACATGTCCCTCCATAAAGAACTATGTAGCATCCAATTAACGGCCAACGCCTATTTCCTACGCCCATCCTACATCGGTTCAATACCTCACATTATGAAATTACAGACAAACTAACGTTACAGAAACAGAAAGTCATCCGTCTTATCTTCCGCCCCCTCCACATAACCCGCTTTCACATAACCATAAGAGAACTTCATATAGGCCACACATACTTACATACGGTCCAGCAACTCGCTCACGTCCAAACAATACAGAAATATCACCACCGATCCCAATTCAGGAATTTAATAGACCCCACACCATATCCTTCGTTAACCCCCCAGACATACACGTAAAGAAACATCCCTTAATCTCTACAACTCCCCCCTCCCATACCTCTAGGCCAAAGGGTGACACAACCTACCGACATAACGGACGAAAACACACGGACTAAAACACTGACCCACGACGGACCAAAGAACAACCATTACTATTTTCCCAACCGTTCCTACTCCTATCTACTCTGCTTTTCCTAATCGCCTTCCCCCTCCCACTCCCCTACTACCAACCCTGCCCCTGCCTCAAATAGACACCACCCTCTACATCTCTACCCCCCCCCCGACTCCCAATCCCCGTCCCTGTACGGGGGAGAGGAGTCGCAACCTAAGAAACACCAACCGAAAGGAAAAACAAAAGCTGGACGAAGAGTCTCGCAAGAGACAAGCGTGCCACAGCAAATCCCAGAAGATCACTCACTCACTCACTCAATTAACCTTTTTCAATTTTTCCTCGTAGCCACGTTGCTCTCTATCCAGGTAAGTATATAGGGCTTCGTATGGAAAGCAATAACTTGACAGTAAAAAATAAACTCCATTTACAGGAAGAGCTTTTGTATCGCAGGTGTTGAACACATCGTTCTTACAAAATGTTGAAAAATGCGGATTAACACTGAAAAACATACGCAAAATTACAAAGACAATATTTAGTATAAAAATCGTTGTACATTAAATGATCTTAATGATCAAAATAAACCATTTTCAAAATATTATTCATTCTTTAAATTTAATTATATTCTTGTGCAGAACACATTCCCTTATTCCAGGTGAAAATGTAGACTACAGGTGTACTAACATGTATCTATGAAGTAAATGTAATTGATCAATTCTTAAAAGAATACTTTTCAATAAATACATTTTTAATAGTCTTGAAGTTCAAAAAGCAAAAAAATAAATCTTATGCATTGTCGAGATCACTCATCCCGATTGAATTAAAAAAACATATGAAATGAAAACATTGAGTATGTGAACCGGCAATTCTATACCAACAACCGATAACAATTTTAAATCAAATATGTGATACGGAACGATTCTTGACTGAAATGCAAAGTATGGGTAAATTAATTTAATATTTTGAGTGAATTAATTTGATGCAGACAAATGCAACAGTTGCGGTCAGTGGTATCCACATAATGAGACAGCTGAGGAAACTTGCCTCAGGAAAACTTATCCATTTTATATGCATCGCAAAAATGCTTAGAATTAGCAAGAAAGTAGTGTAAATAAGTTTTGAATAAATTATGAACGGCTTCGCTTAAATGAAAGCGCAAAAGAAGACAAACACCAACATTTAAATAAAAACTAATTTTTTGTGTGTATTCTGTATATTTTAAAATAAATTATTGTAAGAAATATGATCAAAAATATCCCATAATTGTTTTAGGAAATAAAAGAATGATCGTGTAACTGTATTTAAATTACAACTAGCAAAATATATGTAGATGAATCTTTAAAAGATGCGTTTGGTTTGAAATCACTATTCTTTTCACTAAGCGCCTTTGGTTGTGTATTCCGTTAGATTACATTCGTAACTAAGTACAATCTGAAGTCTTTGTATGTTCATTCTTAGTCACGACAAACACCAAAGATCTGCTCCATCTTACACTAGAACACTTCTTGGAACGTAATACATGACTCGACATGTAAAGAAATGTGTGTGTCTCTAAGCGATGACGCATTACGTAAGTAGAGTACGTTAAGAAGCTCACTGTCCTAGAATCTTTAACACCGTCTCTCTTCTGCCTCGTTACACAAGCAAGAGCATTTTTAAGGTTTGCAGGAAGATGTATGTGGTTCTACTTTTAGGTGCTTTACTTTTATATTTGCCTCGCCCTAAGAAATTCTTCATTACACAACTCTTCCTAACTTTTTTCTCGTAATGATTATAAAACAATGTATTATATGATATGAATGGAGAGAAAGCTATCTATTTTTGTGTCGTAGCACATATTTGTGGTCTAAAGTGGATATCAATAAAAAATTATAGATTCGACAGGTACTGAGGATTCCAGAAATATTGCAAAATTATGCAAAAAGATCTAAGATTCATGTTCGTAATATCATTTGAATTGAAAAGAATTTAGGCGCGTGTCTGTTATGAATTTTTACATACAAGGATATACTCTAATTGCAAATACGACGAATATTAGAATAGGGATAATGGGAGAAACGATGAATAGCGAGAGGTGCATATATACAAAGGGAGAACGACCTGGAGTAGAACGATCTTTAGAAAAGAGTGAACTCCATGAAGATCCACTTCAAGCTCCCACTGTTCTCGAATTTTGTATAGAGGAGGAGATTTAAAGGCCTCAAATACAGGATTGAATCAAATAGTAGTACATTGCAGATTACTACAGCATCTGAAAAGTGAGCACTGGAAAAACTTCAATTCCCTTTTAGTGTACTGCTTATATCTACATTGGAGGCATTAATATTTTGAACTAATTGTTTTGAGAAAAAATAATAATTTTAAGTATTTTGACAATTACATAAACTGAACATTATGCTTCTTGAAGTTTCCACATGAAAATATTATTTATTCTACGTTGTTTATAACGCAAGTATTCATTTACGAATACTCGTTTACTTGCCTCAGACGAACTGTCTGTAACAACAGCATATATTTCTGCCTATCATATGAAGTTCAACAACTGCGTATTTTATGCTGTACCGGTATTAAAATCAAATTGGTAACTAATTACGAGAAAAAAAAGTAATTTACACTTATATCCTCAAATCTGATCTTGCAGTAACTAATACGTACTCACTGAAAGAAACCATTTAATGAGATGACCCGTTAACCGATTAATCACTAGGCCAATTTAACAACCGGAGCGATATCCTATTAATAGCTTGATAAATTGGTTCCCGCGTTGATCGGTCGATCGGTCACTGCACTGGACACTCGGTCGTTCGGCCAGGCGCTCCAGGTCGGCCGCCTACGAACGCTTCTATATCCATGGCGTAACGGTGCTTAAACACTTCGGAGGATACTGGTTTGGCTCTTCATGGTTCTGGAACATCATCTCATCTCGTTCATCCAGGTCAAGCAAGTTCTTATGTAATCGCAATAATGGTTTAGGTCGACAGAGATCATGGGAGAGAAAAATGTCTAATTATGATTCACGTTCTGTTACATTTATCATGTTTAATTTGGTTTCGGGATTACTTTAATTTATACTGTGACATCGAAAGTCAACTTCTAAAGAAAAAGAGTTATGATAATACACAATAACTATGTTTATATAATCTAGGTGTGTATTATAATAATTATTATTATTATTATCATTGATTATAAATGTAACTTGGTAAACATTACGTCTTAGTCATACTGAATGGTTTCATTAACTCAAGTGACGTTTCGTAGTCCTTATCGTACTCCTCGTTAAAGCAGCACTCCAGCACTATTATGGTATAATCAAATTAAAGTGCGTAGTTCAAAAGACAATAAACAACAAACTCGTATTAAAACCATTAATCTCAACATTCATCTGAATAATGAATCATCATTTGACTCAAAGGCAGAAGAAGTTGGGAGATTGGAAGAGCAGTCGATGGAAGACGCGAGCTGGCATCACCGGCTCAAACTAGTCCTGCTGCAGGAGGCCACATTATTCAATGAAATTGTAGGTTTGGGCCAAATTCTAGCATAAAATTTAATATCTATTTGTGTGTATTGAAAATTGGATTTGTAAATTCGATATTAAAATACATATAACATTTACAATATCTATTTGAATTTCTTAAATTTAATATCATCTCAAAATTTTGAAGGATTTCGGTAAATTAAAAATCAATAAAGTGATTAGGTATTATATTATCTACAAAATAATTTGGCACGTTTTGTAATTTTGATATCTTTCTGGCTATTTGGATTTAGTTTATTCGATAACCCTGGAGAGGTAAATGTAAAAATATAAAAAAATGTTAATAAAATCATGTCATTTCAAATGAAAAATTATCACCCCCGTTTTCTCCACAATTAGATGAACTTTTTTTTCTACCGTCATTTTGCTGAGAAACGCTTAGCTTTTTCACAGCAGTTTCTTGGCGATTTCTCTTCTATAACGCCCAGCAGGTTGTGCTTGTAGTGAAACGTAGCTCTGAGGGTAGCTCTAAGTGTCGCCGAAGAGAAATGTACTATTCTCGAATATTAACGAAGCAACCCGAACATATGTAAATTGTCAGAATTCTGGTGCAAATTACAACAGCTCTGAATCGCTGGCGGCTCTGCCATGCCGCTCGATTTTACGCCCTGACCTGCCAACCGACCGTCAGAATTGCAGGCACTCGCTGTTCACTAATGACATTCGTTACCTCCCGAGTATACGACAGCACTTCGAGTCTTTGAAATGCGTATAAAGTTGCTGTTATATACCGAGAATGCGACGAAATCGAAAAATTGCAAAAATTGAGGGAATATATGCTTCTGAAGCTAAAACGGCAAAGGAATTATTTATTGCTAATATTATGAACAGCACGTTGGTTTGTTTGCTGTTTTTTCACCTAAAATATTTTTTCCTTTATATTAATTGAGTACGTCGGTCTGTCTATCCCTCACTATTAGGCCCCCTTCTGGTCCAATGTTTGAGGCAAGCGAAGTGACATTTGAAGCGCTTCAGTCCATTGATGATGAACTGTAATTTTTATTTTGAATTCCTCTAACCTAGTTTTAAAAACCACAAATTAATAAACATGAAAATACTTTTAAAGCTGTCCAAAGTGTCAGGGATCCACGTGACCCACCGGCTTACATGGCTCAGGGCATACATTTTTGTCACTGCAGCGCCTCTGATCAGGAGGTCCTAGGGTTCGAGAGTCGATAGTGGCAGGATTTTCCATACTGGCTAGACTGCTGGGTCAAATTCAGCCTTGTCTGGAAGAGAATTCTACCGGCCGGCGGCTCTAATCGGTAGTTTTCTGTGGTTTCATGGATCAACACCAGATGAATCCGGAACAGTATCCTAACAAATGGACCAGCGATCTTTCCTTGCTATTCAATTTCCTATCCTTACCCCTTACTTACACACACTTACACGGATGTGCACTACACTACAACACAAGTCAGAAGACCACTCGGGAGCTTAGCGCTCGTTCGGCTGAGGCGGTGCCGCGCTGGTGGGAGATATCTGGTGGGGAAAATTCCCGTAAGCCGATGGGTAGGTTGATGCCGGATCTCGCCATAGGGAGGACGGCGCTGGTCGGGAAAGATCACCACCACCACCATCTCCCGCGGTAAAAGCGTACACTACACTTACGGGACTGATTACTTTAGTGATTCCGGACGGGTCAATTGCTAATCAATCAACTCACACAAGCCGCAGAGAAATACACCGAGTAGAATGCGCGTCTGCGGTGGCCGTACCCGCGTAGCACGTGCAGTGCAGCGTGGCGCGGCGTGGCGTGGCGTGGCGAGGGCCGGGTGCTGCCGAGCGTTGCCCTCGTGGGCGCGCCCATCCGCTTCCGCCGCCGCCGCCGCCGCCGCTGGACCACGCTGCCCCCAGGGCCACCTGCGCCACGGTGCACCCGCCCTCGCCTCCCCGCCTCACGCGCAGCCGCCGCCGAAACGTGCCCGCTTCCTTGCGCGTGATGTGCACCGCCACGCGGCTTACCCGTCACATCCCTTTCAAAGTATGTTGCAATTCACATTACAAGGCGAGAATGTGGATCTTTCCATGACTAGACGGGCGAGTCCCGACGGACGAGCCCCACAGGCCGCGTCTAGGAATTCCGTAGTTTGTCGTGTGATGTACAATATTTTATTCGAGACCTCAATTTTATTACAATGTGTCCGGGTTATGTACCAGTTAAATTATCTATCACGAGAACTTGCTGCACATACAGGTATCCGGTGAGGAAACGTCAAAACTTCGAAAATAAGTTCTTAACCCAATTTTAAGCATATTTTGTCTAATAAACTACTTTTCATATTCCGAATGACTAAACAGTAATAAACACTCAAAAGTTCGTTTGAAAAAATACTTTTTATGCAGAAATGTGCATTGCGGAAACATATAAACATTTCAGAAACATGTAAATTGTTAGTTGTTGACAAAAGAAATTAATATATTTGTTCAAAAAGAAAAATTAACGCAGAAATAAAAAAAGCACTCAATTTACACCATTCAACTGCTTTTTATAGCCTGTTTTTGAAATTTCGACCTTTCCTCCCCTGACATTCTGCAAATACTGCCTTTTGGGGATTGGTACGTATTTTATTTTCTAATTGTTGTACTTGCAGTGCCAGTTTCGAAAGTATTTCGATACATGTTTCCAGACTAGCGTTGAGAAAATTTGAACTTTTATGTCCGAATAGTGTTATGTATGCATCACTTTCTAGACGGTTTTGAAGAAAGTAACAACAAAGAATGAAAACTTACTTCACACATTCATGATAAAGAAACAAGTGCAATGTAATGCTATTACAGCAACTTTTCATTTCTTTATAATAATAATAACTATTATTATTATTATTATTATTATTATTATTATTATTATTATTATTATTATTCCTTAAACACACGGCTAGTGATGTTAGATTCTGTTACATAAAAATCTACTTCAGTATGCAGCCATCCTAAGGAGCAGATCATGCGACTATGGTGGTGTCTACAAAACAAGAGTGGTGTAAAATTTGGGCCGTTTCTAATAACACAACGACTTGCGCTTCCTAGTCTTTTGACCGATGTGATAGTTTGGATAAGTTGTCACAAAGTTTGCGGAACAAATCTCAGCACTGGTGGCTATTAGTGCGGCCTGTATTGTAACCCCCGCATCCGACCGATGCATTTCTCAGACGAATATAATTAAACAGAACACACTTTTTCGGAAAAAATATCAACGTAAAGAAACTTAGTAGACCTAATTAATTAATGATAACTTGCCTTTCAAAACTACTATGTACCCAAGCTGCAAATTCTAAGAACACTTTCGTTGTACGACTTATCTGCTCATAATTGGAAACCGTTTTTCTTCTCTAATAGTATCATTCTTGGATTCATTAGTTCAATAACACTTTAGAACTGTCTGAAAATAATGTATTAGTTAATTAAATTGAAATACGAAAAGATATTGATTCAAATTATTCTAACTCAATCTTATAGAATGCGAGTTAAAACATTGGTTAAAATTGGAATTTAAAAGAAACCCAACTTTTTCGGTATTTCGAATTAGAGGAAAGGGTAGTGTTACTAGGTGCCCTGGTACAGAGAACCAGGGTTTGGAAACCAAGCCCGAGTCGATTACTACCTGCCACTGGTGCAGTCTGTAAGGGTACAATCTGGCACCCGGCAGACTTGTCGCGTCTGTTTTTCGGTTACTTATTTGATTTCGACGTTATTCACAATATATTCTTTATACGCAAAACGCGTAACGGAACATACAAGTGTGGATTTGTATGTGCACTACTCGGCCTACATACAATTTTGAAGTTACATGTGAAGACGAACGAGAAAGTTCACTCACTTCTGTTACTCCAAATGCCATCTCACCGAGAACAAGCTCCACGTTTAACAACCACCACCACCAGATTACAAGGGATAGTAAATCCAGCGGTGATGCAATCCCCCATGCGAGACTAATCAACAGGGTCAAGCCACTTACTCAAACAATTTGAATAGCTTCAACAATTATAACCGTAGCCTTGATGTTTCTCGAGATATCATTATTTCAATTGGGTGTTGGCATTATTAAATAAGTATTGTTCTACTCAACAGACCAGTTACACTCTCCTACAAACATCTGACACATACTCGTATCACATGATAACTACCCATTAAGTCAAAGTCCTAAATATTAGAGGGATTCTGGTCAATGTTCTAACTAGAATATTTCCTACTAGAAAAGGTTCGTAATAAATTAATAATAAGAAATTTATAATGTTATGGAAGCATAGTACTATTAAAAGTCCTCATAATAATTAAAAAGTAATTTCCGCTCTATGACATGTACAGTAAGGTCAGAGTAATGTCTCAAAGCATGATAAGGAAAAGGACGAATGTGACTTCATAATACTCTGTTTATCTTTCATCGTTTACCTCACACTTTCTACTGCACGTTTCAAGAGACAGCAACTCATTATATTTTCTGGAAACTCAACACGAAGAAATTGAGCAGAACCTGCAAGCGTCATGGGCCAGTAAAAGTGACACTAAATAATAGTTTATTAAATATTCAATAATTATTATTTCAGCCAATCGTGTTTTGTAGTTAAAACAGGACTGTACCTTATGGCATCTCATCCGCCTCTGGAAACATGTACATCTCCCTTTCACCCTTATTTCTTTTCAATTCTGTCAATGAGATCTCTTTTCTACGAGATGAGACATCCTTATTTGTCACAACTAACCAACTTGAAATTCAGAGCATACCCCGATTAATACTACGAGAAACTATAATAAATGTAAAATGTTACCATTTCCAATGACACATAAAATAATAAGATATTAAAAGTCTCCAGAGTTTTGTATCTGCTCAAACTCTGAAGATTACTTTACATAGCAACGAAACTATTATTGCGAAAGAAGTTTCAAGACTTAACGAGACAATTATCGTTTAAGCGGATCCTTTGAGGAATATGTTTGTCTTAACTGCGACGACTTCAAAGCAGTAGCGCAGGAAATCCTTAATTACAAAGTCTGCATTAGTCCGTCTGGAAACCCCCACGTCTTTCTAGTGTACGAGAATGTGCTCTACAGAGAGAAGCGAGACACGATTACCATTCAGTAAAAATATCCTCTACAAAAACCTTATTAATTACGAAAATGAACTAATGTGTGCTGCATTCGTTCAAGTGGTTTTATCGGTTTCATAATAACACGTGGTTTTCAATAGATTATTTCGAGCATTCGTTTTCATAGTCATGGCAAATACGTTGTATAACCTAAGTAGTATGAAATTATTATACCAAATGTGCACAATATGCAATAACACTAAATAATTTAATAAATTGTCGGTTAAAGTGCTTTTGCAGTTATTAAGTCATAAAGTTATAGAAATGGTCACATCAGAAACCACAAAAAAAAACTGTGAACGTATATCATTTCAAATTATTCCACTTTTTTGGAAGTTTTCAAGAAAACGAAATAATATAAAATACTTTAAAAAATGTAACTGTGACTTACAAAAATTATTCAATACTTCATTCGACGTTGTCAAAAGTATTGTTTTCGAGTAATATACAATGTTCTAAATAATATCCATAAATTACAGAAATTTGACCATTTGATTTTTTGGGAATAATAGAATATCCAAAAACGTACACGCGCCATTCGTATTTTTGGAGTGGACTCGGATTTTATTTATGTGCTATTACTTCTTATTTTTTCACCACAAGAGATTGCAATCACTTCCATTCATCTTCCATTTGTGATGTAGAAGCATTTTTGGAAAAGAAAAAAGTGCATTAAAATATATATATATATTTTCGATTTTTATTAAAACAAAATTTTGAGAATTGTAGAGTTGAAATTATTTTCGAACCTGTCCAGCATCTTCAATTATCAACCCAGATTTTTCTTTCCCAATGCGAGTTATTCCTCGATCTTCAAATAATTGGATGCCTTTATTTGTTTTTTGTGTTTTTAATATGAGAAATTGTCGAGTAATAACTAACGACGAAGAGAAAAGTTTCGGTATGCCGCTCGTCCCAACTGGGGTCATTAACAAACAACGAAAGAGAGAAGGGCCCTGAGTGGGAGACGGAAGAGCCACGCGCGGCGAAGGCGGAGAGGCGGCGGAG
>BOPP01000125.1:1547879-1559129 GCA_017312745.1 Gryllus bimaculatus | reverse complement strand
CCCGCCTCTCTCCCCCGCCTCTCTCCCCCGCCTCGCCTCGCGAAAACTCTTAAGAGGTCTTTAACAGACTTCATTTAAAAGTATTGTGCGAAACACACTTTTCACGGGGGTGCCTTCATTGGGAAGATTTTTTTAGATTATTCCTCCACAGTTGGTTTCTGATACCTGATTCTTTAATAGATACAAAAAGAGTGATCTTTATCAACATTTTTTTATTCCCAAGATCCTCAATACCAAAAAACTAATAAGTTAATTATTTTCTTAAGAGAGTACGTGCTTACTCTAAGACTCCTATACAAATTATACAAGGAGGTTTTGTGCAAAGTACTTGAGTATCCAAACACTCATGTTCATGGTCTCACTGTTTAAATAATACTCACGAATATAGTTTCGATTGTCTTACGGTGTTGAACAGTAAAATCTAATAATTAAGAAGATAGTTGTGCGCATCTATTAAATACATTTGATAGTGTCGATAATTACAAAAAAATCTAAACGAATGGCAACCTCTGTATAGCTCTGAACCATGATGTAGTTACCATCACTATTATGAAAGAATCGAAAAAATTAAAGAACAATTATATTACTAAGATAAGACAGAAAGTTGGTTCTTCTACTTTATAGCGTACAATCTACGAAAATCACCCATTAATTTAACTAATTGTTAGTCATTTTCTACAGCTAAGAGAAATAAAGAGATATTTTCGTTTTGTGGGATACATAAGCAAAAACCACATCTGCGTGTAATTAAGAAAATGTGAAACGAATTTGTTAGCTAAGGAGCATACGATCAAAAGCATTCTGTGTTTAACAAATAGGGAACCTGCGAACATTGACAGGGTTATAGTGCCTTTTCATAGAGAGAATGACGTCCATACAAAGCGAAGAAATGTTTGAGTGACTTAACATATGGTCAAGTGACTGAGACGAAGAGTACAGATCCATTGACTACAGGTGGATCCATTCATGAAATGATGCGAGATAACAGACGTGGCGTATTGGAACACTTTTAAGGTTTGGAAAATAAGGAAATCTTTACGGAACAGGCAATTTCCGAGGAACTGAAGAAGGGGTGAGTTAGCTCAATAATTCTGACGTCTATTTGTACATCAGGCGATGTAAAATCTCATTAGAAGTTATGCGAATGCTTTTACTAACTCCCCGGTACTCGAGAAAAAGAAGTATAAACTCGCCCGTTGCCGCAGAAATCGTATAGTTTACCTATCCAAATAATTATTTCACATAGATTTAGTAACTGCTCACATTTGACAACGCACCCTGGGAAGTAAGAACCTCCATAAGAGCAAAATCCCCAAAAATTTATAAGAATATTCAAAAAGTATAATTCTGCTTTAGAAAGAAAATTAAGCACAGCCCAGTCCCCGCATGCCCCTCAACTGTCCCCCATACGTCCACCAAAACATTCACCAATCCCCACAAAATTCATGTCCCTTCAGATCCACTTAGTTTTAACACTCTCACAGTTTCATCGTAATGCCCGTTTGTAATGTGCGATACAGTAATGTTTCCTGTCATAATCAGCAAACTTCATTTCATCTTGAATCTGTTTGATGCAAGACAGGAAAGTAACTCCTTATCTAGTAATAACATAATTACAGGGTTTTGTGCAGGTAGTTTCTTTTATATTGTGAAAACAGTCACCTATCCTTACAGTGTTATTTACACACACGTTCTTTGAATCATTTCTCCTTTGATGCTATGCCCTCCCACTACTTCTAGCACCGTCATTGGAGGCCGGGCGTTTGTCTGCTCCAGATGCGCAGCTGGGCAGGTGATATTTTAAACCGCGAGGAGCAGTGCGTGGCCGCTGCTGGTTGCACGGAGGCGCGTGGCGAATCAGCGTTGGCGTGCTTAATAAGGATCGCCGTGCCCCACTGCACGCCACGGTAGGCGAATTACGTTCCTGGTGTAGCCTCTTCATTAGCGTGGTCTCGTTTGCGTAGATCAAACGGATCGTGATCTGCGGTTAATTTATTCGCGCCATTGTCCAGAATATTTTATTTATTTGATCTTCAATAAAGAAAACTTATTTTTCTTGTTCATCTCTCTCCTTTTTATTATTCTTCTTTCTTTCTTCTTCGATTCTCTCATTCGAAGAGCCCGCTTAAATATTGTCGCTAGATATTATTTTTCTTCTTCCCGCTAAAGCCAGCTCACTATTCATTCTTTGATATTTTTCTTCCTCTCTTTCCAATATTTCTATAATCTTTCATCATGTTTGTTCTTTCTTCCTTCGGATCCATTTGAACCGCTTCAGCTTTTCATTTCTCTTCTGCTTTCTTTATAATTATCAATTCTCATAGTTTCAACGTCGATTATTATTATTTATTAATATTATTATTTATATTTTTTATAATTATTAATATTATGTATTACTTTTTTCAAATACAAATTTACTTCACCATGAGGCGTATTAGAATTTCTCTCCAGCGCCACGCCAGCCGCGTCTGCTCCGTTCCGCTCCGCTCCCTCGCGACCTCGTCTCGCACCTCATTCTCCGGTGCGAGGCGATGACGCAATCACCGCTCGAACGCCTCTCCTTCGCAATGCACCCGCCCGCACTGACTTATATTCGCAACGCCAATTCGCTCATTTGCCTGTCGAGGCAGGGAACAAGTCTTTCTGGCGAGGGTTTCACCTATATTTTTGCCTTTTGCATGAAAGTATGCATCTTCAATGATATGCTATAGTTTATGTCGACTTACTGGAGAGCATGATTATGATCAAAACAGAATTTTAAGAAATTTAAAATAATATTCAAGTGGGGGTATAATAATTTATGTTCCCTATTCATATTTCAATGATTCTACACCCATCACTCACTATATTTAGAAAGAATTTATAGCTCTTATTCAAAGTACACATATGCGACAAACTGTGTTTATGAAATAAAAGTCTTTCCTCAATGCCACTTGAAAAACTTCGCCTTGTTGAAAGAACTCAACGAATTGGATAGTGGGTATGTGTATAACAAGATAAAGAAACAATGGCGTCGTTTAGAGAAAGGATGTTTTGCAAATAGCATGTGTAAAATTGCAGTAACCAGCAGTAAAACAAAACAGGCTTATGTAGAAATTTCAGCAGTTTTTTAAGAATTGTAAAACAACTTTATACGAAAGCAAATTTACATTGTTCCTGGTGCATTAAGGTAGGTACATTCCTTCAATATGTGATAATACTTTCGATTATATTAGATTCTTATAATTGAAAAACATATCAACATTAGCCAGAGAAACATTTAAAATCGATCACATCGTACTAATACTGCAATTATTTTTATGACCTTAATAAAACAGCACCACTAACACAGTCATAAGAACAAATAGCTATTTGATACATTGCATTTTAAAAATGTTCCTCTTCGCGAGAACACTTTATCGAAGGTAATATCACGAGTGCTTTAGAAATTTCCGATACATCCCCGACTCTCGAAGCAAGGAGGGAATTTTTCTCAGGATTTCCAGAGCACGAGTGGTATTTCATTGTACTATTCCACGAATGAAATTGAATGAAATTATGTCCAACAGAGTTTCAAAACGCTCCAAATAATGAAAATAACTGAAATCTATGTTAAAATCGAAGAGGTTATGCTATAGTACACATGGGATTTATTGAACATCGTCATAGCGATCGATGTATACCGCCTCCGAAGATAGAGGAGTCACTGTTTACGATTGGCCAGTAGATATAAGCGGTAATAAAAATCGGATAGAAAAAGCGATACATTCTTTGCGATACACCACCCTGATTGAGGCATTTTGTACGTACAGTTCAACACTATTGGTTTTAATTTCACGAGTGGAATAATCTCTCAAATTGCACACCGTGAGTAAGAGCCTCCCATCTGACGCCAACACATCTCCTTGGCGGGCAGCTTCCTCTGGCAGCCGCGTTTTCCGAGAGAAACGTCCGTCAGCAGGTGCGCGCGGCGACGTCACGGAGTTGCTACGTCACCGCCGAGCAACGCGCCATCAACACTGCGATGCGATGCGAGGCGAAGCGAGAAAGAAAGCGGTGGCGCTGAGGATGCAGTCTACGCCGCACAGTGGTTCACGATGGACACAACGCGGGGGAAAAAATTGAAATTTCTTTAATCATGAGTAACATTAACGAGTGCGGAGGCATATCGCCGCTTTTTAGGAATACTGTTGTAACACAAAACACCTGTTTTCTACAGGAGAACGGAATTTACATTCTCCGCAACTCCATGTGCTTCCCGTCAATTGAAAATATTTCAAGTTGTTTTTTTGTTGTTTTTTTTCAAAAAATGTTTGTCTTAGTTTTTGTGTATTTCACTATTTCAATTCTGAATTCTGAATATTCAACTCTGAATTTTTAAACATTATTCCCTAAAGCCGATCTGGATACTCGAGATCCCTAAGGTTGTAGAGCCCTGGCGATATCAGACGGAAGGATCGCGGGTTTGAATCGGGCATGGGTGTGTTTATCTCTATGTGCGTGTCGTCCGTTCATCCCTCTTTATCATCATAATTCTATATTTTATCCTCCCAGGACTAGCAACCCTGGGGAATAAAAATCGGTTTAAACATTATCCTGACCCCCACCCTCAAAATAAAGCAGTCGCATACACTTTCCACGGGTATATGTGTATCTCCGCCTCTTTGGAGCGCGTGAATGTTCGCGTGGTGCTAGACGGCCAATTTCCGACAAAAAATTATTCCCTAAAATAAATGGAGATCTTCGTCCACAAAATAGCTATTCATCTGCTATCAAGCCGTTTATTAGTTCAGAGTCGAAGATAAAGCAAAATGTCAGAGATAAAGTCTTATTCTACGTAGTTTTTTTTAACACATTTACCTTAAAAATCTCAATTTTGGACTGTTTACAACGAAAAGCGATAATGTTTGATGGCGGACCCGCGGTTAAAGTCTTGCAAACTACGAGGTTATATTTCGATCCCAACAGTGGCGTATTTGTCGGTAGTTAAGAAACTGGAGAGGCGATCCGCGAAGCTGTGGATGCGCTTGGACAGCCCCGGTTTGAAGGATCGCGGGTTCGAATCCCGCCTCCAGTTTGGATGTTGGGTATTGATCGCTTGGTGAGGTTGCCCCCAACCACCATGTATTACATTTGAATCATCTTCCTTCCAATTTCGGCTGGCCCGAGTGGCACATTTGTCCCGAAGTTTACGTTATAATCGGGGTTGTAAGTTCGAAACCCGTGTAACTGTAAAGTAATGGAAGTTGTGTGTTGTAGCAATACATGCATTCTTTGCAAACCGTGTTCCCTTCACCTAATTCTTCCCTAAGGTAGGCGTCTGTACGTACCTAAAGATGCGAAAACGTAAACCAATAAATATTCGTATCTTAATAGTAGCACGCCAATCTCTGAATATTTCTACATTACGTTTGATTAGGTAGTTCGATCCCGTGGCTTCTTTGGAATTCAAGACGGTCTTTGGAACAGAATTTAAAAAACAAACTACTGACCTGTAACGATCTTCCCATCCTTTACACACTCTAATGCTTAGAGATTGATGATGGGCGGACTCCCCTCTTATGAGGCACGTTTATCATGAATACAAAGGGCTGGCAGGCTGAGAAAATGATGGGCTGGTAGAAACAGAGAGAGGGGCATTGAGAGTCACCGTGATACACAGATAGGGTCTTAGGAACTTCCGAAACACAAACCTGCAATTTTTGTATTTGTATTTATCCATTACAGGACCCGTAAAGGGTAATTAGCCTCGGCGCCGTTAGATCCTGGGTTCCTAGTCGTTCACCTAACCAGGAACCCGCGATGTCTCGAATTCGCTTAACCTTCGTAACATCACGTAGCTAACGAATTCGGCCCTGCGACGCCGGTCTCGCAGTCGTGTCCTTTCAATAGAACCATCCCATCAATCGCCTGGACGACTGAGATAAACCTCAAAAATCTCTGCCAGGATGGTCGGCACAGGGGTTGAATCCGGGCCTCCAGAATGCTAAGTCGGCGCGCTACGTCCTGAGCCACTTCGCTCGGTAAGAAAGAAAAAAAATCCCGTGGCGTCTTTGGAATTCTAGACTGTCTTTGGAACAAAATTTAAAAAAACAAACTACTGACTTGTAACGATCTTCCCATCCTTTACACACTCTTATGCCTAGAGATTGATGATGAGAAGACCCCCAGAGCCACTTCGCTCGGTAAAAGAAAAAAAAGAAAAAAAAGAAAAAAAAGAAAAAAAAGAAAAAAAAGAAAAAAAAGAAAAAAAAGAAAAAAGAAAAAAAAGAAAAAAAAGAAAAAAAAGAAAAAAAAACTACAACTGCACTTGCACACTCGTAACTACAAATGCCAACTCCCGCGCGGTCACATGCTGGCGTGTCCCGACAGCGCGCGGCGCACGGTGTGTGCTCTCGCCGCGGCTCGACAGCCCCGCGCGCGGCGCATTCCGTCCGCCTACGACACAACGGGGCCGCTCGCGAACGCGCGACCGACAAACCACGCGATGCGCACCGGAAGCGCCCGCTCGCCCTCCTCGGCTCTTTGTCACCGACGCCGAAACACTTTCTTGCACTCTGCGTTCGCAAGCGGACGAATGACAGCCTTCCATTGGGCTTGCCCGACGAGAACGGCTGGTTTCGCAACGGAATGGCTGTTGGGGAAATAAAGGGGGCGCCAATTTCAACGCTGCAACAACGCCTAACGACTAGCTGGGCCTAATGAATATTCTGCACTTTATAAATCATGTATTTAAAAAATAAAATAGTTCATACAGGAATGCAACTTAAAACGTTTCTGAGAACCTAAGCTACAATGTGGTAAACGCCCTCCAATTATGTAATAGGACGTTCAAAAATAATACATATTACAGATTACGTCAAAAATACATTGACACGTCCCTTTAGGACCACCAATAACTAGTTTTAAAAGCATACAATGCGTCAATTCAGTGTTACTCATGTATGCAATGGTAACGTAGTGTTTCCTTAGCATTTTATCAATAGCGAATATAAAGTGCCCTAGATCTAATACAATTTCGCGCTTAATGATGGAGCAGGAAATTTACTCTGTATAAACATCTTTGAATAAACCCTTATAGAGCTACAGTTTGAGATGATGAAGATACAAAAATGGACATGGCGGTGTCTTCACCAATGCGTCAATTTGCTAGATTGTGTGTAAATAACTGTAATACGTAAATTGTCCCCGACAGGTGAACAATCACTAACACTTCGGGCAAATGACATATCGGTTTCATTGCGCAGTTCTCTTTCTTGGATTCATATATACCAACCGTGCGTAATTCTGGGCACAGTCAAAAGTGTTTTGTTGTGAAAATGTAAAATCACTTGACAGCAATTCTTTTTACCGTTTGATCGTTATTGTCATGTGCGACCGCAAATTTTAGGACAGTCTAAGGTCAATGAGCGCAAAGCCATTAATCCAAATTAAGAATGGATGCAAAATGAAGAATACATTGCCTTTTAATTCTAAATTTAACACACCTAATTTCAAGCAATAAGTAAAATAACAGTTAATAAGGACATTAAACAATATACGGGATTCTGGTGAAGTAATTGTCGAGTATTAAATTCTATGCAAGATAAATATAATATTAGGTTATACCTTCACTTTAATATTGTATTACTAGTAATAAGAATATTTGATGTCAACTATCGTTTAATAATACCCATCATAATTTATTTAATTAATTGTGAAGTATTCACTTGCAATGTTTCGGTTGAGAAAATTATAACTTGTGACTGGGGGGTGGGTAATATTCTAAATTCTGATATGTTCATGTACATTGCATTGTGACTGAGAAATGACTGTAGCATTCCTTCATGTGGCGATAGTAACATGCAATATTAGTTAAGTTAAATAGTACGAGTTGAAAGTATCAAGAACTCTCCCATCAACGCACTATTGATAGACGATAGTTGATAGTTCATAATCCTTAAGATCATGGGATACGATTCAAGACAAACATTAATTGTTAGGAAGATATTCCAATGATTCTCATTTTCATTTCATGGGAGTTTTGCATTAAATGAAAAAAAGCCTTAAAGCTTCAAATGGACTTCGGACGACTCTGTGCTTATTACCTTACAAGACGCGGAGTCACGCGACGTGAAGATGTACTTTGTGCGGTCAATGTTCGTGAATCGCGAGAAAGTGTTTCACCCATGCCATCACCTGTTTCAGTCGTATGGTGAACAACCCGGCAGCGGAAACGTAAGCGGTATTGTCTCTGATAACAGGAAGATTAAGTGTGATATCGGCTGTTCATATTTAAATATTTATAACGTATTTTTGTTGACAACACGATTAAAAGCATTTTCATACACTTGAAAACCCGTTCTTCATTTGTCTCTATTCGCGCCCAAGAATGTTACCAGCTTTCAAAATCCTCAAAAAAAAGTTTCGTGGTAGATTTTCTCCGTTTATTTGATTTTACAATGTGAACGATTCAGTACTTAGCTAACAAAAAGTAAGAAAAACTAAATAAATAATTGTTATTAGTTTAGTAATTAATATAATAATTTATGTACTATATTTTATGCGGCTTAAATATTGAATAATTAACATTGTCGACTTTGGGGTACAGAAACTTCGAGAGGACTTGAAGCCCTTCGGGTCAAAGTTTGCGGATTAGAGGCCCACATAGAGCATGAGTGTGTTTCACCAAATTATTGAAGTGATGTTTTATTATCATGCTAATGGTAGTAATGCTTGGTTTTCATTTCTTAAACAAATGCGAGAACACGAACATTTGTACAAGAATATACACGTCCATATGCCTGAACCAACATTCCTTTCACAATTATTCTCTCTCATCACATTCTCCTCACTTTATCACTCTTACCATCATTCAGGACGTAAAAATCAGCAACAAACAAAATATTAAATTAGCATATGATTACAGTTTTAAATCTATATGATTAAAAGGATACAAAGCTAAATTTCTTTTCAAAACACGAAAAATAATTGACAAAACTATATGTTCCACGTCACTTGCATTTAAAGGACTTCACAATTTTCACCATTGGAATCCCCAGCTTTCCAGGATATTTCAACCTCATCCTTATAACCACAACTTCGCCATATTTGTTAATTGCATACAGCTGTAACCAACAACCAACTGACAAGTATCTTATGTCTCTTTGAAGCCTCAGAAAACACAACTTTATGGTGATTGTTTTTAATGGTATCCATATACTACAATAATAATAACAAGCTAAGGGGCGATTGTGCTGATGGGGATATGTTACGATTTAGGCTACTCGGGAAAATGGCAATCTAACATCCACCAAGAAAAATAATTTTATATTCTCGTGCTAGAAATTCATTCTGGGGTTTGCTTAATTTTATTACACGTGACTATCTCTTCAATAAAAATGAAGTGCTCGGAAGAAATTTCTTTTCAGCTAAGTAATTTAAAAAAAATGTAATGTGCATAAAAGAAAAAACGTGTCCGTAACACATCTGTAACTATAATAACTCTATATCAAATTAAACTGCATTATTCTGCCATTTGTTGAAAACATTCAGTACTACTTACAGAAATTCAAACTGGAAAGCTGACTGCCGCATTAATGGTAATCCATTAACTTAGTCCAAAATGTGGCTTAGCACTATCCGATTTCAATTCATTATTTCAGCTTTGAACGCAGTTAAGAATGAATTTACGCATTTCCTATTTTATGTGCCCGAAGTTCGAGCAACAACTTTTAGTTTTGATTAGAAGCCCATGGGAGCCTCCTTAAAGATATTTTTCGACTCATTTTCTTTCATTACGTCTCTCCGTTCCTCATTCCGTCTCCGTTCCCCTTCCAGCTTCAACGATCCGATATTAGACTAACTGCAGGGATAAACAACATTATTCAATCACCATCCAAGCTATATTTCTGTATCACGTGCTGCAGCTGCTACAACTTCATCAAACAAGTTGAGCAAGTTGTGATTAACCTTCGGAATGGGCCTCTAGAGAAGCTAGTAGCGGTTGATGAGTTTGGAAGTTTCAGAATTTTCCAATAAATAATAACCTGTACATCCTTACTTCTTACAATTATTATATTATTATTATTTATTATTATTATTATTATTATTATTATTATTATTATTATTATTATTATTATTATTATTATTATTATTATTTATTATTATTATTTATTATTATTATTATTATTATTATTATTATTATTATTTACAAATTTTAACACATTTACTTCTGATTATTTATTGTGCTTTTATTTTAAAAATGCCTGTTAAAATCCAACTAAAAACAAAAATACCGTCACAGACTTCATTGCTAATACTACTGTTTACTCTCAAAGATCAATTTTGTCTCCAATCCTCATTGACGATTTTATTGATTTTTCTGGTATATATACATATGGGTGTTTCTTGGAATTCTATTTCCAGATTTTCAAAAAATAATTTTTAACACTGAAGGTCCCTTGTGCACGTATCTTGATATTTACTAATCTCTCTATCGTGGAACAGTATTCCTTAACTTGACAATATCTGTAAATGAGATAATTTTTTCCTTTCGATACTTAAGTGATATACTTATTTTACAACGCTCTGAAGACAAAAGAAAGTATTTTTTTTAAAAATTTAAATAGAGTACTTGACTTTTCACACCTGTATACAGACAATATTCAAGATCTTGTATTCTGGCCATGATGTTTTTACACACTAACTTTCAGTTCGAATTATTTAATTTAACGTGAATCTGACATAAAAAGTACGTTCAACAAAATAAATATCTCCATCGTGCGCCGAACAACAAGCGAACTACATGCTCGTGATTCACAAAACATACAAACTTCTATTTGAAAATAAATTGCATAACTTACACACGTATTATTAAAGAATGCGAAGTAACAAGAAGCATTTCATCACGTCAAACAAAAACAACGGATTAAAGAGGACAAACGTTCGCCCACTTCACAACTAAAGCGCCGATACATCACTCTCAATGTCACTGCGCTGCCAATCAAAGCTATCGCCTCCCGCCACAGTCGAATACGCGCCCGAATTGGCGAGCGACCTTGAAAGTGGGAAATGCGCGGCGCCCGGCACCCACAACGCGGATCGCTGGCGACGACATTGACCTTAATATCGGCGGGCGGTGGCGGCGGCGCGGCGAGGTGCGGCGAGGCTCGAACCAGATGCATATGCATAGGCGGCCATGGAATTTAAAGCAGAGCGCGGGAAGCCGAGCGGGTAGGCTGCGCAGCCGGCCGCGCCGACAGGAGCACAGCTGCGTGGGCGGGGGGAGGG
>BOPP01000125.1:1471695-1538416 GCA_017312745.1 Gryllus bimaculatus | reverse complement strand
CCCCATCCTACCCGACCCCACCCGGTCCGGTTCGGTTCACCCTGATACGACGCAACCTATTCGCTCCTCACCGTACCGATTATTTAGTGTTTCTGGGCGCGACCCGTACCCGTTTATAAGGTACTGTTCCAATATTCATTATTGATTGGCGAAACCAATGAAAACTACCTGCCAGATCAGCCTGCCTCTAAAATTCCTCTCCGCACAGCGACTGAATGCGACCATTCTTATTGTCGAAAAAGTGTCTCTGTCGGGACATGAACCCTAGAACCACTTACTCAACTATTCAGCCAAAGCATCAGTGTCATCTTTGAACAACATGCCGAAAACGCGACCCGAAGCGGCCTGGGCCGAAGCGACCTCTCCGATAAGACTTGAACCACTACGACCCCGTCCGCATCCACACTCGTAGTCATGACCTTCCCCACTACACCCATGTCAACATATCTCTCCTCGCCGTACTCTTCCCGCCTTGTCCTCCATGCCCTCCCCACCCTTCCACGTCCTCGCGTCGCTTCCATGTCCTTCCGCGCCGAGTCACTCCCACCATTCCACCTCAGCCATCTTCCCTCCCACGCCCTTGACCCCACAGAGCAATCGCTGCTGAACACCCGACACGAAGCGGCCCGGGCCGACGCGAAACGCTCTGATACGACCCGAGCCATTCCGACCCCATCGACCACCACTTTCTTCTTGGCCATGACCTTCCCCACTTCACCCATGTCTACACATCTGTCCTAGCAGGACCCACCTTCCTCTTTCGATTACAAACCCTTCCTCACGCCTGTCACCATCATGCCCTCCCCATCCCTCCTCTTCCTCGCGTCGCTTCCATGCCCTTCCACGCTTCGTTCTCCCGTCTCCTCTACCCCCGCCCGGTCCACCCCTGTTCGCCGAGCGCTCTGTCGCGTCCGGGCATCAGCCGTTCCGCGGAACAATACGGGAGCGTGGCGCGGCGCGGCGCGGGGCGGGGCGGGGCCGCAAGCTGCGTGCGCGGCTGCGAGCCGCGAGGCCCAGGCCAACCAGCCCAATTTGCAGTCATTTGCGTCGGCGGTGGCGGGCGGGGGCCGCGGCACAAGATGCGCCGATGTGCGGTACCGCTCCGCTGGCCCCGGCGAGCTCCCGCCCATGTCCCGTTCGACCTGCTTTCGCGGGGCGGGAACAACGCTCGCGCAGAGCGAGACGCGTCCCACAACAACACGTCAATTCAACCCAATCGTATTATGAAGACAAGAAGAACTGGACAAGCCGAAAAATACAAAATAATCAAATTCGCTGTAAATAAAAATAATAATTCTAAAAAAATTGTTCTGAAAGTTAAATAGACATAAGAATATTACTATTTAATTTATACAGTCACTTTTAATATTATATGAGATTATTTAAAATAACCTAATAAATATTTTATAGAAGGCAATACTACGTATCAATGAAAAATTATCCATAAATCCAGTGACGTACGAATATTTCACGACTAATAATATAATTACACCCGAAAATAAATCTTAATTATGACAACATAATAGTTTCAACAATGTGTTATCGTTTATCGTAGTTCTTAGTTAAGGATAGATACAAGAATTAAACAATTGAACAGAAGGAAACAAACTTCGTACGAGAAAATAAATTTTATTAAATATATAAAAGGAAGAAAGTACACGAGATTAAACACGAAAATAAAGTTCAGAAAAATAAATTCAATTTTTTTAATGTACATTCATTAAAAACAAATTTGAATCTCATAACTTGACATTTCGTTTCTCAAACTTTTGTAATGTTTGTAAATTCGTTGATTTCGAATTTTTCTTAGACTGTGATAATACTGATCCTCGTAAAATTACAGGGATGATTTTACAGACATAAATTGTAACACCTTAATGATTTTGCGTTGAGCTGCGCCATCAGTTGTGGTAGGAGACTTGAGTGAATAATTTATTTTCCTTCGGTGTCCAAACCAGCCTCTTTATTCGTATTAGCTGTCAATGTTTTAATTTTATTTTGTCCAGCTGGGCAATTTTTAAACCACCTTTAACCGCAATACCATACTAAACCACAATTTTTAAATGTTCGCTTTTGGATGAAAGAGTGCCACCATCATTTGTCTAATTTACAGAACTTAGCTTACATATTAGTAAACTCAGTAGTTACCGCAGAAATCTTCTAAAATTCCTATTCATGGGAAAAAGAAATAATATATAATTCAAACAAGTGCACGTAGACTCGTGATGATTACAGAAAAGCGATAACATTTAAGCAATAACAGGAGTAAAATGCCTCATATTTAACGAGAGTGATCAAATTCTTACATTTCATTGGCGGATTCATTCTTACATTTCATGAGTGGAATAATCTATTGAAATGACGAATTAAAATATCCACAAAATATTAAAAATGCAAATACTTTATCATATATTATTTGTTTATAATATTTTAATACCCCTTCGATTCAAAAGGAACCTACATGCTAAAAAAATCTGGGGATGATCTCCTGAAGATGACGTCACAGCGGCAACCCGCATTACATAGAAGTGCATAGGCGAACAATTAAGGGGCGTATCTTCGAAATAGTTTTGATCACGGTATCTTGTCTTCCGCTAGGAATGAACGGAAATCTGTCACGTCTGTAACTATTGCGGATGAAACCATTTACTTAAAACCGAAAATTTCTGTTTTGCACTCCCCTCGTTTTGAACGCCACGGAAAATCTATCGAAAACTTAAAATGCAAAGCAATATAAGAACTACCGTCTTCAAAAGTATTTGTGATACTTTTTAATTTACTGCGTATGAAATACAGAAAAAACAATAGATTTAGCATTCTCTTATCACAATTCATGCAATTAATTAGACTGGTAGGTAAATATGTCGAGTTTTGATCAATTTGGAAAGAAAACCAACTATATCACGTGCACCACTCAAATCCTCTCAAGACAGTGTTTATTTCAGAAATTCACCATTACCTCAACGAAAATCAAAACAACGAGATTACTTCCATTTCTTCGGAGGTCGATGAATTGAAATGTTCTAAACAATGCCAAAACAATAATTTCTTCCGGGAGGAAAACAACTGAACTTTTGATATATGACAGAATAAATTCGAGATACCCGGTACGGATCCTAGACACGTATCATTCGAAAGCCCCTAATACAACATATTAACAGTATTTTTACTAAGTAAAATTTTTTCACATAAACATTTTTACGGGGCGACTTCTACACGCTTTCAATCCCACCAGAATCACGAACTATTTATAAGCAAGTAACGTATCATATATATTTTATTCCGATTTTCCTTCTGAATGTGATGATACTGTAAGACGGTATTATCTTATTTTTCTTAAATGCAACAATTAATGTAACTTTACAACACAGTTATCCCATTCAAAATTTAACTTGTTTATTTTACCACATGTAGAGTGTATAAAAGTAAAATTAATGAATAAATAATATATCAAATACCAGAATGTTGGCCAGCTAAAATAGAGTTATAAACCATTAGTGTCTCCATTCTCTGAGGTTCAAAATATCGTAAGATATTTCTAACTCTAACTCTGCAAACTATTCTACTAGTGTCAGTTATTTTTTTAATAACCAGTGAAAACAGTAATGAATCTGATCATGAAATAGAAAAGGCTTTGTTTACTTCCCCTTTTACTGTTCGTGACATCAATTTAAGTAAGTTATTTTCTTTACTTTTTCTTGTAAGAATTTTCTCAAAGGAAGTTAATACATTGGTGTCATTTCAATTATCTTAATCATTTTAATTTTCTGAACGTGAGAACAGTTAAACGTGTAATGCAGACATATTATAAATTCTGCAATGTGCAGCATGAAATACAACTCCACGTTCCTTCGGTACAAAGAAAAATGTAAAAATAACTGACATAATCAGATAATTAATCACAAAATAATGTTTACCCTAGACTTCATGTCAACCACATGAACAACAGAGAGCAGCACCTCCTTAGTTACTTGCAAAACACTAGCAGTTCAAATAGCCTCCTAGATAACGTAGATAGCTATATTTGTTTTGGATTCGAGGTCATTCTGATGGCGAAACAAACATTCCTCTTGATGCCGTCAGAGAATGTTACATTAGGAACAGAATCACTCCAATGCCACGACTCACTTCTTTGCGTCATTGACATCTGCTAACAATACACTTGCTTTCAGTTGCTCGGTCTACAACGCGGATGTTTGTCCTGCACAGGTATTCGGTACTATTCGCGGAAGTCATGCACGCAACACGTGTGTAAATCTCAATGATAACAAGAAGTGCCGTCTGGCTCTTCCAGGATATCATCTAACTGAAGAAATTGTTATCTCATCCATTTATTGCACCCTCATTAAAGATTGGACGATCACCTTAGGCGATTAGATATCATCAAAAACAGAAATAAATTCAAACCTCACCACAACGTTTATCGCTTGCGAGGGAACAGTAAGTAATTATGATGTTAATGCTCTATTCTTTAAAGGATTTGTCAGCAGTAATTACCCTTTCAAAGTATCGCCGTTTATGTTAATATAGTGAAGAACACAATTTAAAGTCTTATTAGAGTATAAAAACGGGACTTTTCAGTCGCTATATTACTCTCCTGAGTTGATATAACTTAAAATTAATTTTTACAAATCATCCAGAATGTATTGCCTTGAAGTTAATCTTCCAAATCGATTATGCAATACACACTTTGGACTAAGTTCTTTCAAATACATTTTACTCAACTTTGAACCATTCCAAAAAATGAGTAACAGAAGTCACACCATTAATCCACGCTACTTATCGTGCACGAACTGTTTGAAACAATGCCACTTACAAAGATCAAGTGAACACTTATAATGGATTCCGTGTTGCTACTTGCGCAAGTAACCAGAGGCACACTCCCTTACATCACAAGCAAGTCAATCTAAGTGTGAACTATTTGAAAACCTCGCGCTTCCGAGAAACACCTGTGTGCCCAGCTCTACCGCAACATCCAACGCGGAATCCCCAAAGCAGGACCGGCAACATGTTTTCCTAATGCAGGAGAAGTTGACTGGCGCGAGACGGGCGCCTGTGGCAATGCAGACGCACGGGCATAGTTGTCCAGCGAGAGGCCGCCTCCAAGAAATGTAGGAAACATAATTATGAAAGAATGTGAATCAAGTTCAGGTGAGTCACTACGATAAAAATAATCTGAAACAGGAAGTAAGAAATAATTTCACTCAACGAAGAAATTAAAAAAATAAGTTGGCAATGAGTACCTAAAAGACCTTGTACGCGAGAGTAAAGGAAAAAGGTGAAAGTAAAAAAGGAATAAAAGAATGATTAGAATCAATACGTGAAAATAAATCATTATTTTAAAACTTCATTATTGTGTTGGAAAATTTGAAGAGATAAATCAAAATAACAAGTTTAAGTATAAGCACCAAT
This sequence comes from Gryllus bimaculatus, assembly GCA_017312745.1. NCBI lineage: Eukaryota > Metazoa > Arthropoda > Insecta > Orthoptera > Gryllidae > Gryllus > Gryllus bimaculatus. Next base: position 1,533,004 of record BOPP01000125.1, on the reverse strand, counting down.
TCAAGTGCAATATGTATTTCATTAAAGACACAGTGGTTGCATTCTGAAAATACATACAAAAAGCAATTAAAATATTTACTCATACGTATTTACAATGGTGGCTTGGAGACGACGGTGAAGGTAGCGGCGGAGGCGGTGAAGACAGCGGTGGCAGTGGGGGGCGGCGGGGGGGGACTGAGACGAAGGCGAAGACAAAGGCGACGACGGAGAAAGAGACGGGGGGAGAAACGGAGACGAATCCAGTGACGTAGGCGGCGAAACAACGGTGGAAGAGTCACCAGAGCGATTGTGGCAGAAGCGGGTGAGATAGCGGCGGCAAAAGAAGTGGCAAAGGCAGTGGGAGATTCATCGGCGGAGTCTTCGTCACCAGCGGGGGCTGCACCGGCCGAGAAGCGTCGGGGAAGGCAGCGAGGGCGCCGGCTGCGCACCGATTGCCCGTCGCGCGCTGGCCAGCACCGTTACCGCTCCGGCGGCTGCGGGCGGCGCGGGGCGCGGGCGACCGGCGCGGGGTGCGGGGTGCGGGACGGGGGCGACGCTTCGCCCGCGGGCGCCGCAGCATCCGGCGAGCGGCCGCACCGCGCCGACGGAGCTCCGCCGCCGCCGCTGCCGGTGCTGCCGCGAAGGCCGCTCTCGGCCGCCGCACAGTGGCTCAACAAACCCATTCACGCTGTGGATTGCGCACGATTTCAACGTGGATCCATGTGCACGCGTAATCTAATATCATGTTTATTGTGAATTCGTTGTGGTTTTAAGTGGTTGAGGATATACGAGTACAAAAAAATTAAAACCCATTTATTGGTCATTATATTCTAATTCTACGAGGTGGCTGCTCGAGGACCAACTTTACAATGAAAGCCTCCTTGCCCTTTCGTAAGAGACCCTTGCCCTATGGTATTAAACGGGGTAATAATTAATCAATAAATAAAAATTCGAATTCAACGACCACCAGAATCAATGACTGTAGCTCCAAATCCAGTTCAGCTGAATCAAAAGTGCCATTTCACTATTCGGGGAAATTTCTTTCGCCTTGTACTATTTGTGAAGCACTGTGCGGCGCCGACGGAGTGTCCTCGCCGCTGAAGGTTTCACTTCTTGCCGCAACGTCACTCGCAATTCTCCGCCCCGTGCGCTTATGATTACTGAATAGAGCGCCTAACGTCACGTCGTTGACTCGCGCGCTCCACTGGGTCTAAGCTAACGGCCCCAGCAGCTGCATAACCAATGCTAAGGCGAACCTCACAATATGCGTCAAAACATTCGTGGCTCACACGCGGTTCCTTATCAACGTCTTCTGTTCCGTGTGAACTGAATTGCGACCCTGCGTGATCTGGGTGGCCTCCTTCAGAGGAAATTACAAATTAACCATAAATATATGTTAGTAATTACACTTTTCAAGCAATCAGATCATGCCTCAAGTGCAGAAGAATGAAAAAGTCTACCAGGAAATGTGAATAAATTTGCATTTAATAATGATACGATCTCGTTTTACCATCTAATTCATATAAATAATACCATACGAAGCGTTAATAAAAGGCATTTTATTACAGTATTCAGTTTTCTTACCGCTTATTCTTACGTAATCAGATTCGAAGATAAATTATATGCTAAACAGCGGTCGACACTCCTATGTTCGCAACAAAAAAGTGATAGAACTTCGTGTACGCATCTGCATGTAATATTAATATTTCCTTAAGAGCGAATCCACATTCAATTTGAGCTGTCTCGGGAAGATACTGCTCAAAGGGGGGGGGGGGGAAGCACCTTCGATGAGAAAAACCGTAGGAAGCGACGAACTCTCGCCGTTCGCGAGAGGTCACCAGGGGCGCCAACCAACAGGCGCTGCAAGAACCTTCCCCAGAGATGTTTAACAATTTTTCAGATAAATTCTCGAGATGGTATTGATCTTCGGTCGTGTACCACAAACACGCAATGCGAGTCAAATTGTGGATTGGTGATTCCACATTTGAAAGAAATCCCAACAAAAAATGTCTTTCTGATAACTAAGAAGAGATATATACTCATTAACTCACTATTACTGATTTCCTTCAGTATTGTTCTTAACAAGTAAAGAAGCTACGAGGAACCGTAAATTAATGTTTAACATAATCAATTTATATATTATTCTAAAAGTGTTCTGCAATATCACTATCTTGACGGTTTTATATCTTCATAAATTAATGTCGTTACTTCGTATGGAATACATTGAACCAATGTATTCACAGGTCACAAAAACTATTGACAAATTTGTTAAAATGAAAGTATATCAAGTTGAACAACTTAAAATACTGTGAAAGACATATCTAAGGCGCTACTTCATATTGATGTCAACAGATAATCTGATTTATCGGGATATCATTAGATGAGATATAAATATATATTAGAAGTGCAGAACTGATGTACAAATAAGAGCAGAAAGTATTCTTCATTTTGGAATATTGGATGTAAATGGCTAGAAAACCACAAAAGGAAAAAATTTCTAATCGCAAATTTCAATGGTTCAGAATATTTGAATTTGACACAGACTTCCTTATTGAGCACAACGACTGTGGCATTTCAATCAAGGAACAACGAACTGAATCACGCATTGCACAAACATCTTTTCGTTCATAGTTCCCGCAACGATATTTTCTCGGAGATATTAACTATTCTTCACATCTTTCTACAAGAAGGAAATTTTTGTACACTCTAAGAGTTAGAAAAAGTAACATAAGCAAACGCGATCTTTTTGAAATAAAATTTATTAAGTATTACTCCTATTTACTTACAAGAAATCATCTCTTCTCTGCACTTTCATATTTCTGAGTAAAATACATTGTTTTATTCCATGATCGCCATATTGAATATAACTGATTCGATTCCAAGCTCTAAGGTATTGTTGTAACAGTGGAAGTCATACGTTGTAAGGATTCCTCTGATAATTGCACTTGAACGAAACTCACCTACAATAAAATTGCTAACTAATCCATTACCTAAAGCTTTTCTCAGAACATATGCTTCCCACTGCCGTACAAAATGTCGTCTCACAGATTCTATCTTGTACAACTTATCATACATCGAATCGAATATAATCATACGCGTGAAAACCATCGTGCGTGAGGAAAGTAGAACGCTAGTGGGGATATATACAGGAGTAATTATTAATCGTAAAGGTGATTGTCAAATTCATTTAGTAGTACATGCCATAGTATAAAAAGTTTTTTTGTAAAATGTATAATAAGAATACGACAGATATTATAGATGCCTGTAAGTGCGTGCCATTTCTGAGAACATAGAAGATCGAATCTTCGATAAACGCGCCGTTTCATTTACCGAACGCAGTGGGTGTAAATAATTAAAAAATGTCGGAGAAACTAAACTAGATTCCTTCTCAAGATTTGGTAAGAAGTTTTAATAGCAAATAGCTCAAAACTCCACCTGGTGGCGCCTTCGTCGTCACCCTACAATCGCTTTTCGGTACTCTTAGAGGACCACGCTTACAATCTATTACTGATAATAAATTTTGAAATTTATCTTACTTATTTGAAATTAAATGTAATATTTAAACAATTGAGTTGTGTTCTACTATTCACTTTAATCAATTAATATAGAAGATTCATTTCGTCCAATCATTTTTGACAGGTTACTACTAGTTACTAGATAAATTACTGAAAAAATAGTAGACCGCGTGTTATAACCAAATTCCTCTCAAAGAAAACAAAATCCCAGAGACATCTAGCTGACTTAAACACGAGCGTATCTTAACGTGAAGAAAACTGAAAAGAGCGGAAGTATTCCAGAAGCAACCGTAATGTACTTATTGTTCAGAACCACAAGTGGAAACGTTCTCTAACTAAACAATGACATGCCTGTTTCCAGACTAACAACAGTAATGAAATAGCTCAATATTTTATTTCATCAGAGGCCCACATTTCTTTTATAAGTTGACTTCGAAATTGTTTGTACTGGGATAGGGGTTGAGCCTTAAATATTGCCTCACCAATGGAAGACCCTGTACAACATAAACATTGCTAATTGTCCCGGAAATAGGTATCGTAATATAACAATAGAAATATTCCGTATTTAATTCACGACACTTTTTTTTTGCTTCGTGATAATGACTAAAAGAGTAGGAAAAGTGTTTGAATATAATGAGAAAAACAAGACTCAATTTCTTGATTTCCTTTCTTGAAAAACGCTGCAGCGTTTAGTGCACCGCTCTTGAGACTTAAGTAGAGATTTTTTGTTCAAATATCAGAAATGGATTAACTATTTCTATCAAAACGGCATTATAGTTATTATTCTATGAACTAAAAACATTCTTGAAAGATCTCTTAATAACTACCATTTCGTATTTATGATCAAATGGTGGACGGAAGTGAGGTTCACAGCGATGTCGAAGCCTCTTTCGAAGAGGCGGTTTTCAAGAAGCGGTAAGAAAATCGTAATTGAAGGTGATAGCCACAAATCCCACTGCCTTCGTTTCGCTGAATACCAGATACCCGAATAAAATGTCTTCCTTCAAGAGTTGTGTAGAAAGAGTTTGGCCTGACTCCAGAGCAAAGCTACACAAAAAGAGGGTCAGTAAATGTGTCTCCCTCTAAAACTGTTCAACCTGAGAAGAACAGGTATTTACCTTACGTCTCTTCAGACATTACTTCATCTCCTCCAATACCAGAAACACTCAAACACCAAACGAACCACTATTGGCACATCCTCTGTACACCAGGTCCACTGACATCAGCATCTTCAGCCATATCTAGAATGAATTGGTTGATGAAATGGGTCATGATGCTGGAGCAGTGATGAAATGGGAGGGAACACTCGAGAAACCAACACTTGTCGCAAACCCGCTTTGTCCACTAGAAATTCCACAAGCATCACATGGAATTGGAAGCCCGGTAGCCACAGGTAGCAAACGAGCGGCCTTCTCATCACATCACGGATCTCCAAATGACGCAATCGAAAAAAACACCTCCGCACCTCACAAACAACCAACGCCGCGGCTACCGCGAAGACAACGGCGACACCACCGTTGTCATAATGCCCGCCATCCACATCTCCCCTTCCGCACCCGCTGAGGTGCCTCTCAGCATCAACTGATTTCAATGCAGTGCCTCTGAACGGAAGGTTCTAGCGTTCGAGTTCCCGAATGGGGCGGTGTTCCGCTGTAGGGAGATACCCCGCAAATCGACATGTAGGTCGGTACCGGATTCCTCCATCTAGTGGAAGAACACTACTACATCCCCGCACTACACTTAAGGGAGTAATAACCGTAGAAGATGACGCATCTAGAAACTCGACTTAATCACTACACCTCCGCCACCTCCAACTACACCTCCGCCACCTCCAACTACACCTCCGCCATCTCCAACTACACCTCCGCCATCTCCAACTACACCTCCGCCATCTCCATCTCGTACATCTAAGCTGCTTTCACCTACACCACCGTCACCTAAACCTACACCTTCGCCATGTACACCTAAACTTCCGCCATCTACGAGTACATCACCAGCGCCGAGACAACCTCACTGCCGTTGCAAGTGTGTCCTTCACCTCCACCGCCTCCTGACACCTTACTCGGAATCACTTCTGCGTCGCGTCGCTTCGTGTTGCGTCGGCGCGCTCCGCCGAGCCTTTTGTCGCAGTCGGCCGTCGCCGGGACGCGCGTGCGGCGGCGGCGTCTGGCACGCGCGTGCACGAAGGCACACGGCGGCGGGGAGGCGGGGTGGCAGGGCGCGAGACAAGGCCGGCCTCCGACCGCCCAAAGCAGCTTCCGCGCCTGCTGGCGCCCGCGAGCGGAGCAGTCGACGTGACAAGTACGCGTTGTTTCGCACGCGAAACGCAATGTTTCGAATACATAAAAGCCCTAAGAAGAACTTGAAAATGCGTTACAGAAGTCTTCGCTGCACACACAATGTGAGGTCGCCGGTCCGGATGGCCGGACCGAAGGATCGCGAGTTCGAGTCCGGCCTCGTGCATGGTTGTATTTGTGTTCGACCTTTCCCTCCCTATCATCGCCATATCATTCATCTTCGCTGTCACCAGATCATTAAATTCAATAGTTGTCGCCACTGACCTAGATGTAGATGCGACCTTAAATAAAAGATGTGAGTTCTTGCAAGCAACCCACACAACGATAGCAACTGATGTCAGGAGACGACGGCGCACGCGCAGGGGCAACTGGCGTGCCCCAGGGGTGACCTGGAGGCGCGCGGACCACACAGCGCGCAAGGACATACGTCCAATATTTCGAATTTCAACAAGACGCAGTAAATCTTTGAAAATCATATAATCTTTAAAGGTATTCTACTGCTTATGACCTTGTCCATTCCTATACTTATTTATAAATATATTTTAATAGAATAATATATCAAAACTGAGCGCAAGAGACGAACTAAAAATATGAAACTTAAAAATTCTAATAAATCACTTGATATGACAATCCCAAAACCCAATCGAATTTGCAAACTAATTATTTATTAGACAAAATATGAAGTCGGTTGATACTCTTCAACACCTTATTATCTTCAATGATTTTTTTAAGCCCACAGTACAACAAAATATCCATTGAAACAAAGATTCTCCGTTTCGATTCAAATCCTTCCTCAGTACCTTACAACGCCTGCCTGGTAGTTGAAACTTTCTTTACGTTGTGAACAGAGAGCGTTCAGTATCTTAAAAAATAACTCAGCAAAAAGGTGAGACTCGTGCATGAACAGAATCTAGTACTGTCGAAACAACCTATTGTGCCACGATAATACCCTAGCACATACACATCCCCCTCCCCACACACACACACACCGTCGTCAGAAAGTATTAACTAAAGAAACGAATTGCGAAACATCACACACGAGAACGACCACAAATAATAATTTAAGCATTCTTTAACCATTAAACCCACACACAAAACACGGAAGAGAGCGCGTGGGGCAACCGCGTTGCGCCACGGCGGCGACCGCCCGCCCCATCCGCTCTTCGCAACCGGCTCGAAGAGCGCCGGCGCACCAGGGCGAGCGACGGAGTTCCTTCGGACGGCACCTCGCGTGTAAACAAAGGCGCCGGGAAGCGGGGGGATGACGCCACGCTCGCAAATGAGCCTCCAATGAACTCCTCTTTCGCCGTTACGTAATATCCAGAGCATCGCCTACTCGCTTTATCCTCTACAGACACAAGCTAGCCGTTTCATTCGCTAATGTCGGATGTAATTTGCTCTGCGAGAGCGGTGGGAAACCAAAAGCGCTAAGTAGTCACAAAATTACGAAAAATAATGCATTGTCTATGAAATGTTCAACATAAATGATTCTAAATGCGTTGAGTACTTCGATAACATACATAAAAACATAATTAAGCATTTAAAACGGAGAATCAAATCATATTTATCTTATTTTATACATTGCGAACTTCATGTTATACACTAGATTATTTTGGTGGCCTTAATTCTGCTTAACATGATATATTTTTTTATATTATATTGTATATGTTTTTACTCAATGAAAGATTATACAATTCGAGACAAACGCAAACTTACAATCTCATCCCTAGCACGAGTTTCCATTTTTAGAGAGTAGCAAAACCTACATTAATGCATTAAACAAATGCAGTTAATTAATATAAGTACATATGTAGGTTTCGGAAATTTTCCACAAAAAAGCATTTTTCTCCCAAAATTAACTGCATATGGTCGTTTATCACAATTCAATATAAGTTTGATTCAATTGTGTATCTACCTACGATTTCAAGGCCTCTAATCCATTCAGCGGCTGTACCTTGTTTCCCACTTTCCCCACAACACAGCGCAAGCATATTTCCATTAAAAATTATTTCCAAGAATATGGGTTCATTGCGATGTGAAATCTGCTCCATTAAAAATCATAAATCACAACTTGTTCCGCCCGCATATCCACAAAATGTGAGGTTAATATAATTACGAAGTGAAATAGAGATAATTTTTTTAATGAACGTTTACTGACGAAAGCAAGGAAGAGTGAGTTATGAAGCATACCTTTCTCAATTACCTCTTCAAAGCAAATAATTGCAAGAAAGCAACAGAAGTTCTTAGTTCGTGCCACAGATATTTTAAAATGAAACCAGAGTTCATTTTCTAGTTTGTTTCAATTTTCTCTGTTGGGACAACAAAAAATTGCACTATTATACACTTTTCTCATGGACTTTAATAGGACACGACAGTTTTCGATGTTGGGCATCAAAATATTAATTTCTGCCATGAATGGGGTATGAACTTTTCTAATAACATATTTGAACAAAGAAAATTACGCCAAGGAAACAAAAGTTGAGGGGAATAGCTTTTGAAATTTTAAAATTCATGCAGCACGTATCCCTGGGGGACGTAAAGGGAAGCATGTGTGGTCGCAAGATAATTTCCTGAAGGTAAGTTGACCTTATTTGAAAGTAATAAACTGAAGTTTCCAAACTTATAGTGCCGCCAACCGACGCCAGTAATAACAAAATTAATGTACAAAAATTACGCGCGATGTAAATACACAAAGACCCTATCTATAGATTATCACGCTCGAAAAATTACACTACAAACAGCACTAATACTATTCTGTACCAATAATATTACTATATCATAAGGATAGGTTTACCCTGAGCTGAAGGAAAGTAAAATGTAGTCCCACATGAAAGTGAATTGCCGTAAAGTATCTGTAGCTAATTTAATGAAACCGAACCGTCATAACTTGATCTTCCAAAGGTAGTCCAAAGAGCGAAGTTCGATTCTGGAAAGTTATCATCACACGTGGGATATGGGAATGTTGGCACAAGGCACAAGGGGATGTTAATATCCATTAAGTTTGCACAAATTCACTGAAACACTCTTTAAAAAGTTTTCATCACTTTTATGTAGTAGAATTGCACGATTTCAGTGAATCTCCATAATTGTTATGTATATCACCCCCTCAATAGCTTTTTTTTTAAACAGAAACTGCTGTACTTCAAGGTGATTTAATCCCGACGGTTTCTAGTTAGTACAACAGTTTAGTAATTTATTTTCGCTGAAGATTCACTATTTGATATTATTACTAATCCTCCGACCACCCGGTCACGATCGCTACATTTCACCATCCAAAATCAGCGAAAAGAAATCTACAGTGCCACTCACTCGAGTAAGGAAGACCAGTGTACACCTAGCACTGGGGTTTTTAATTATGCCAGAGAGAGCTTCGCGTCCCATACGCCCCATTACATCCGCAAATTACATGATCACATATCACCTCTTCATATCGTGCTGTTCAGTTCTACGGCGAGACTGGCAATTATGTCTCCCGGCACGTGCATCCAAAGTCTGAGAACCTCCCTGAATGAATAGATAACTATAATAAATATATGGTTATTTGACAAAGTAATACTGAAAGTTTCTATTTTTACGAGCTATTTTCAGAAAAACTAATAAGTTTCCCAAATTCGTAAACTGCTTTCATGTCGTCGTGAAAGAACTCGTAGCTCCTCTCTCGAACATATAATAATACATCTAATACACAATATATTGAAAGTCTTACAAATAAACATTTACTGTAGAAACCCATATGCTTTGACACAAATTTATTCATTATCATTTGTAAAGTAGTGTTGGTTACAGTAAAATTATTATTTAATTCAACCAATTTATCCACAAATATTCATTATCGGTGAACTCTAAGAAACAGTGCCGAACTATATAACGAAAGTACACAAACCTTTCCAGTTTGTAGTCGTGAAAACACCTTTTCACTCTACAGTGGTGGACGGTCGAATCATGTTTTACAAATTTCCTGAGATTTGAATGGCTTTCAAGAGATACGAGCAACTTTCGCCTATGAAATTTATATGAGCAACGGTTTAATCTGCAATAGATAGGAATCGGCTCTAGTCATGGGTAGACCGGACGATGGCCAGATACCCCGCAAGTCAAGAGGTTCGATGATGGTGGAAAAAATTAGTAAAGAAATTGAAAAAGAAATCAGAACTCGAGAAAATCGTTATTGTAATTCTGTAAGTAGCGGCACTGTAGTCTGCTATTTCATAAAATTTTAATTCTTTTTTACCTTAAATAGTTATAGCCATAACTTGTAAGGTAGGACTTTATGAAATGAATCAAATTATACTAACATTAAAATAGGTTCTCCTAAAATTAATTTTTATTATGTATTTAACAAGCTATTTTTTAAACACTAACAAAACACAACAAATTCGTTTAGCGTTTTAAGTTCACGGTGGAATTTGTATTATTTGATCACTAAATATTATTACTTAAAACTATTTTTAAATGTATTTCAAAAATCCCTTCTAGCTTAAACGTAGTAATATTTGTTATTTTTGAAAATAAAAAAAAAACTCGTGTAGTTTCTTGATATAACTTTCCCATTTTAATCTTTCGGAGGAGTGTTATGTTTTAGCATTGCCCTGGGCTCAGATTGTCTATCTCTGACACTGGATAGAGCGTCTGTAGGAATTTGTCGCGCGATGTGTATTTTGCCGGTCGTAACGACGCGTGCTCGTAATAATCGTGAATTAGCTTCGTGCAAAAAAATGTATATTATACTCCCTTTTAAATACTGTGTCTTCTTATTTTTGATCAGCTGGACGCGGTTATCTAATCGGGAGCTTCGATACGAGTTAATTTTTGGTATTGAAGCGCTCCTACTGGATAGCCGCGTCCCAGCTAATAGAATGTCAGAAGTCACTATAATTAAATCGGAGAATAGTGTAATGCGGGAACGTGATCAACTAAGAAGTTGATTTTGGTGTCACTGTCAAGAAATCGTGGAGCACTGTCAGAAACTAAAGTGAAATAAAAATAATTGCCAGAATAGAAATGAAATTTTAAACTCTAAAATCTTAAAATAATTTAACTATGCTCAGATTTTTTACTAACACAAATCAAAAGGAAACCTCGCTTTAAAAGGAGTGTACGTAAGTGTAGTGTGGGTTTTCATCGCGAGAGGTGGCGGTTATCTTCCCCGGCAGGCTGGCGAGATCCGGCACCGACCCTAGTCGACTTACGGGGATTTTCCCCAATCAGGTATTTCCTTCCAGCGGGGCGCCGCTCCCATCCGGGACACGATCTACGCTCCAGACAAGCGTGGTAATGTAGTGCATGTGAGTGTAAGTGCGAGTAAGTAAGGGGGTGAAGATAGAACTAGATCGCGCGCTGCCCGCGGTCCGGCATTCACGTGGCGTTGATTGGATCAGCGGATCAGAGTAGACATCCGCCTAAACAGCGGCTGAATTCGACCCAGCTGTCAAGCTAGTGACGATCATCACGCCACATCGTCGAGACTGGGAACCTAGGACCTCCCAGTCAGAGGCACTACAGCGGCATCAATTGATACCCTGAGCACCTTTGCCGGACACACATTCATACTCCGTCCTTGCTCTCCCTGTGTAATGTGCAGAGTCGACGCCAAAAGCGCCGAGTCCGCGCGTGGGCGAGCGTTGCGTCGTCGGCGCCTGGCGTCACCCAGTTGCGCGCGGCGGCGGCGCCAGACCGCATCGTCGCCGGAAAAACGTGTTGCAGGGGGCCGTGATAACCGTCGGAGGCAGCGGAGGCGGTGGCAGCGGCGACGGAGAAGGCGTTGTGTGGCAAGACGCCTTGCCCGAGGAGAATGACACGGCTGAGAGAGAGGCGGGACGTATCCTACAATTTCTCTCATTTGACTTGTACACGGCTTCGAATCGTTTGTTGTTTTTTTTTAACCTCGTAAATTAGAATCTTCTGAACTCTCAGATTTGTCTTTTACCTTTTTTCCGGTATGTTAGATCGTTATTTTTTCTTCTATATTTTTATTTTATTATCTTTTTCATTTTATGAATGGCCTATTTAAAGTTACATCTAAGGGTTGTAATCTGTGAATCTGTGATTTGTGTGTGATCGAAATGACACCAAAACTACTCTCCTTTCTTTTCAACAATTCAAAACGGCTACATGAAGATGGAGAAGTGATTATCAGCAGTACTAAAACAGGACATTCTTTTAAGCATCTCACATTGTTCAAAACATGCTTAATAAATAATAAAAAGGTGGAGCCTGTAACCCATCAATTAGGATTTGCAGTACCACAACAACATATTGGATCATCCCGAATTAAGTGTTCTTCAAAAATGTTCGCGGAAATAGAAACATTTGGAGGATTGAATATTCTATAGAGTTAACTCAAAAAATGTAAGATTCCCTTTTCTGATGAAGTTATTCCACCCACTTTTCACCCTTTTCTGCTATTATTTTTCTGAGCTTTTGTACTGTTCCTACACCAGTTTCATCGAAGTTCCAAGTCTCATTTGCATTGAAGTCATATTTTTCGAAAATATTGGCTACACTGCGGCACACTAAAAAATTCAGCTACACCTGGGTCGGATCCAGCTGATCATTTTGGAGATCATAGACTTTTGTTAAATAATAAACATATGTTATTATATTGTATATTATTTATGTACTAGAGATGTACTATAAAATATCGTTTAAATAATTACATCATTCGAACATAAATATTTAATTCAATTTTGCTAAATAATGCAAGGTAACCGAAAACTCTTGGCCTTTGAAGGGGTTGCCCCCCCCCCGGGACCCGCCAGTGCAACAACTACCCTAAAAATATATCTTCTATATTTTACTTCAAATTTGGCTCTTTTGTTTTCTAACAATACTTTCACTCTTTTAAATCAGTTTGCCTCTTCGAATTCCCCACTATATTTCCTGAAAGTAAAATTATTAGACAAACAGTATCGGGGCCAGTAGTGACACACTCACAACGTGCCCCTTAGAAGCAGTCACAAGATACACACTAATATGAATATCCGTTTTTATTTAAGGTTATTTGATCATTCATATAAACCAAGAAACAATCAAATTTTATCTTAAAAAGTAAATTTTTCAATGACATCAGTAGTTGAACATACCTAAAATTTATTGTCGCTGAGGTTGAAAGGTTTGAAACGTGCATGTAAACTCAGGAGCTGTGCTCTATCGGATCGGTCAGTAAACACAATGTCACAAATCGCCCCCGTATCCCCTAAATATTCACATATCAACAGATTTCGTCCCCACTTGCCTTCCCCAGTTATTTGGTGGAAATAAACAGATTTTCGGAATAAGCTTCACCGCAGTTAATTGTATTATTAATCTTTTACCTTCTGAAATGCACAAATAAAGTAAGTTATATAATGTGTACAATGATATCGCTAGCAAGCATATTAAAGAAATAGAAGTGCAAAAGATCTTCAAGCTAAGAGAAGTTCAGAAAAACTGAGTTCATCAATAAGGGATTCGAAAGGATTCCTAGGATTCGAATGACCAAAAAAAAAAAAAACCTGGGGAATCGTGTTTTAAATTTCGAATCCTTTCCGAATTCAACAATCGCGGACCTAGCCACGGCCAGGGTCAGACTTCAACACCTGGGGCTGTTAGACATTCAAAACGCTGGAGCCCTTTCTTTTTACTAATCGAACAAAAGGAAAAAGAAACGACACGTGAAGAAGGACATTTGCACGTCTTGGGAGATAACGCCGCACCCGAGATATAATTTGTTTTTCGATATACGAGCACATTGGCAGTTCCTTCGCTAACCGCGCTGACAGGCCGTTAAACGTCTGGCGTAAGAAATTATATTATTTGGCACGTAATTCTGTATCATAATGTTAATTGATTTATAGGTAACATTCCATTGATAGAAATATTTTAAAATCTGAATTAAATAAATATATTTAAAAAGCTGTGCAACTACTAGGTACGTTAAAATTGCCTTTCGTATTTACGAACTTGAAAAATTGTTTGAAAATGTCTTGAGGGCCCCGCTGAGGCTGGGCCCTAAGGCAGCTGTCTACTAGGTTGCCCAGGCGGAAGTCCGCCATTGGCCACGACCGCTCGTCGCCTCCTTCCTCCTCTTCTCCTTCCTCCTCTTCTCCTTCCTCCTCTTCTCCTTCCTCCTCTTCTCCCCCTGCGTATCCCTATTCGGTCGCCGCCCAGGCGTGGCAGCGTCCGACGGCAGGCGCGTGGACCAGAAAGAGGCGAGACGAACGTCGGTTCCGCTGAGAAATCGCGCGGGCCCTGAGATTGAGAAAGTGCGTCGTGCCGTTGGGCGGCTCGTACGGGAGGACGCGACCCGCCGGCACGCGTTGCTCGGCGACATGCGACGGACAGCAGCCGAGAGTAGGGAAACTATGAAAAAATGACCAGGACATTTAACAAAATCGTTATCAGCTGTTTGGCTTATTCAAAATTTGTATACAATTCATTTATCAAAATGAAAACTCGATTTTGATTATTCTCATTCTTGATCACATTTGTTTGAGGAATGTTTCATTCATGAATATCAGAAAATCATTAAAGTTCTATCATTATCATGATGGTTCTTTTTCTCATTACACAATAAAATATCGATTTTTGTTATAAAATCATCGATGTTTTAATTATCAATTTTAGAAGTCGATGTTTTTACGTGGTTGATAATTTACTTTAATGAAAAAAGTACCATCATTCAGTCAACAGTCTTCAGATTAATGTGATCAAGAGTGGGAATAATTAAAATCAGTTTTCATTTCAGAGTTTTTATTTTCATAAAACAAGTCTATACAAATTTTGAAGAAGCCAACCACATGATAAAAGTTTTGTTAAATGTCATGATATTTTTTTCCGTGTGTTTTGCCAATTAAATCATAAACATACATTAGTAAACATTCAAACTAAATTACCCCCACGATGACATTAATAATTACCAATTCAGTTTTAAAAATATCGATGGTTTTGAGGCAATGTTTCAATTTTGAACATCAATGTTTTGTTGGCGATGTCGCATCCCTAGCTGCAAACATTTCAGTTGCGCGTAATAGGGTGTGATGTGCTTTATCGTAGTGGCTTAGTACTATCAAAGACGGGAGGAGGACTGAAGTTTTTGCGTATTAGAGTACTAACCTGAATCCTCAGGGGCTTTAAATCTCGAATCGTTTACTATGCATGATAAATAATAGTAACTATAAATAACTCTTCATAACACTAGAGATAAATAACTATGTAAAAAGGAAACGTAACACAATGTGACAATTTTAAAGCAAATTATTGATTATTACATTAAATATATCTCGTGATGCATTCCTTTGGTTTGAAAAAGAAAAAAGTTTAAGGTATAAAACATTTAATTACATTGCATTAATACCAACGTCTCCGCAAATTTTCTTTTGTAAAAGCACAACAGATTATTTGAAAGATTCAAATGGGAGGAAAAAACAATCTAAAGCTGGAGTTTTGAATATTTTCCTAGATTCTTGGGAGTCGATGATTCAAATATTCTGTCCTTAATAGTTTATCGAAAATGAACTGCACGTATAATCGACAAGCTCAGAAGATAACGTTAACCAAATAATCTTTTGATTGTCCAAGTTAGTAAGATAATCTTTTGACTTTACAAGTGTCCAAAAACTACACATAAAAATGGAGTATAATTCCTCGAGAACGGTCCTCGATTTTTACACGAGTACGGGCTATAGTTCTAAGCAGAGCTTGAATTCTGGTGGAACGCGATAATAATTTAGGGCGCGTTGCGGGATCTAAAGCTTTATAAATTAAGCACTGGATATACGTTAAGTAATTAATGCAAGTTACTCACCCTCCAGCACTACCTGCATTGAACTCGCAGACATTAACGAAAATCAGCGAGAGTTCTTTGATGTTGCACAAAACTGGGGTCAGGAAAACACCAGAGAATGTCACAGGAAAGTGATAAGAGGTCACTTCGTGCCAAATTTCTTTGTGTTTCGCACTTGAATAAAATGACAACACCAGTGGTGTCCCAGCAGCCACTAACAGTTCAAGTTTTTCAGGCGGCGTCATGCTGCCATGTGGCAATCAACACGGCGCAAACAACTTACGGGGGGCGACAGTCCTCTCACCTGTTGAATGCCCTCTTATGTTGAAGTGTTTGTGTACTAATTGACAGTGAAGCTGTTCGTTGAAGTAAAGAACGCTTTATCGACCTCGTTATAGACTTGTTTATTTCTTGCAATTTTATTCACCGAATTCATGTGCTGAGCACGAACGAGACAACTTAACAGTATTCAGGAGTAACATGTAACTCCAACAAGAAATCATGAACGAGATTAAAATATTGTCGTAACGAGACTAGAGATTTCTACGGTTTCACCATCTTCATAAAGTTGCACGAGATCGAATTGAACCACATTGTTAAAATTTCCTGAGCCCTTTCATTTTACCTCGCCTCGCCTTAAAGTATCCTATTGTATTACAAGAGTGAGGTGATGCTTAGGACAATTGGTCACCGTACATATCGCTGGGAAAGGAACCAATCTTCGTATGGATCATTACAACTATTTTAAACAAACAGCCTTGTGAAATTGGTGCCAAAATTCCTCCACAAACTGGATACATTTTGCTACGTGCTACATTCATTAAGCAGGTATCAGCGGGGATTTGCCTGAAGCCGATGAAGTTTCCACAAGCCTGAACCATACAAACGTTTGTCGGTATACATATTGCAGGGAATCTATGATTTAAGACGTATATTGGGCAGCAGTCTGTAATAAAGACTACTCCCAAAACCACCCGTTATAATTTCTCTACAATGATGATTCAAAACTAATATGAAAATTGTGAGTGTATTAAATTCATGAACTCTCGTTTACTCTCCGTCTGTTTATATTAAAATGAACCATTTTAATCTCAATTGAGTCATTACGAAATTGAATGTCAGAAAATGTATTATTCGTAAACCAACGCAATGACTTTAATAAAACATGTTGAACAATTCTTCGAAACTTAAAATGGGAGAAGTACCACTACCAGCCGACCCAATCAATTGACTAATCGTTCACAGCGCGTACTGCCTCACCGACCCGACGGGAAAGGTCGCGAGCTTGTCCCCCCTCTGCCTCAAGTGGGTGTTTCACCTTTGTCATTCGCACCCGTGTTCATGAGGCAGTGTACTCTTTTTTTTAACTTTTTATATAATTAATCAAAGAAATTAAAAGACTATGTGACGTATGGGAGAAATACCACTTGCGCACTTTTCTTTAGCTCCAGAACGTTAAAAAAGTCAAGTAAACCAAAATTACCTTTCATCGAGAATGATGTTCCTCACTATGATAAGCCGCGGATTCAATATGACAGCACCCGTAAATAATGCAATGGAAAATATTTTAGAAAACATTATTCGGTATTTTAAATGTGGCGATTCTACAGAAGTTAAGGTAACTTATCACAAAATCAACGTTTTCCTTCAGTTCCTGTATCACGATTAGAGTTACTTCGAGAATACTTAGAAATATTCACACGAAAAAGCGAAAAAAACAATGCCTGAACTTTGTGAGAAGCAACTATTGCTTATTATTACACATTGCTCATGATACATTGAAAGTCACAACTTGCTCAAACCCTGCAATGACAACAAAATTAGATTTCACTATTGAGCACGCGAAATAAGATGATCCTCACAAAGTGACGAACTTCTACGGCGCGCTATTTAAGTGACGGGTCAAGATAGTGGGAAAAACAGCAAGAGACGGGATTGAAACAAAAATGCGAAGATCGAAAGTTAAACTTTCTGCGGAGTTAAATACATTCCAACATTGTAATCTACACGTTTCCTTCAATTGCAAAGGAAATACCACAGATGAAGGCAAATAAAATACATTTATCAAACGATCATTTCACACCATACTTGAAAACTGTAGTTATTTTATGACAAGGAATCACGTGGCAATATTAAGTATAGTCGCTCAGCACATCATTTTCAGTTTTGGCCCACGCAATTTCGCTGTTTTAGTAACAACATCCGTCAATGATTTAACAATTACTTTCAAAAAAATCTGTAATTCCAATTTTCGCTATCCCTACTGAATCAACCCAGTAGTGATTTGCCGATAGTGTAGGATTGTTTCTCAAAACATTAAAGCGAATTGCTAAACCCAATGTACATTTCAAAAGAATACATGTGCAACTACAATACACCACCACCAAAAGAGCAGTTTTTATTAAAGAGCTCGACAAGTAACATTTTTATGGTTTCTTATCTCAATGACCAGCGCACACATTACGTCCAACAAAATTCATGACATTTAATACAAAAAAATCATGTACTTACTTCATCTGAAGGAAAGTCATAGCATTCAGCAATCTTATGGTACAGTTCCCTCACATTGGTAAATCCACTAATAAGGCCAGTAGGACTTCCTTGAGCTTGTTGGACATGAAAAACTAGTTTGGGTGGAGAAGTAGGGACACTAGATGGTTTCTCTGGAGACTTCGTAACTTGAGGCAATTGTTCTTGAGGATCTCCTTTCACGGAGTCCTTTTTGCCTTTTTGTTTGAATATCGGCATATTTACGGTCTTGCAGTTGAGTTGGAAACACTACACAGCAATTCACGTACGAATCGTAAGATGAGGATACAACTACTGATAAAAATTTGTTTTATCGCACTCAAGCGTTATATCAAATCATTCTATTTATCTGTTATCTACAATCACCCCGTATCTTTAGGAATGTCATTCCAAAGTTCACATCCACGTCGGCCACGAGCACTTCCAAACACCTGTGAAGTAAGTCTCACACTGACAGCGTCACGTACAGCCTGAGGTGAGCCCACTCAGTGGAACACCTGTCGACGTGCCTGCACTCTAACGACGAACTTCTGTACTCCGAGAACGCAAAGACGATAGTCATCTGATGCTCCAGTGACGGAAACCTCCCAAAGCTTATAATGAAACTGCAAAAACTCTGTTCCTTCGAGAGTACAATCAGTTTTATGGATATTCATGAATACCGAGTATTGTAGTATAAAGGTAACCCATTTTCACTTTCAGGGTCCCAGAATTCTGAAAGGTGTCGCTAATCAGAGGTAATAGCAATGCATAATCTTGTTCGTCAAAATTTGCAGATAATTTTGAGTATACAGCAGCTATTAAGAGTACCCAGTGAGCACAAACGCGGAATTGCATTAACCCCTTTGGGCCTACATCCCTATCAGAATCGTTTTCAATGACCAGAAGATAAACCGATATTTCTGCTGTTACGAAGCGATCGAGTTAACGTATTTCAGAGCTACATATTTCTCACTTAAGCTAGCAGGTGAGCTGATTAGAATACCCTCGAGTCGTTCACAAATGTGAATATATGTTTTAACACTAAAAATAAAAATTGTTAAATCCAAATATGTTCCCATATGGAAAATGGAACTAATCAGCAGGAAGCAAGATGATTCAATGAAAACCAGTTTTAAAAGGTCAGTTATTTGACACCCTTAAATAATTGAAACTAGTACAATAGATCTATTGCTATTTCCTAATGCCACAACATTCTTTTATCCCCAGCACATCGAATTGCGATTTTAGATTGCTCAAGGAGGTAGTGGAAATTTTTCAGAGCCAAATTATGAAAATTGATTCTTTTACAAGACACCTTGCAGATACCCGTTCACAGGCACATTCAAGAAACAAAAGCCCCTCAAGAGGGGCTTACTTATGTTACTAAGTAATCAACTTCAATTCCACTTTTGTCAATTTATATCTAATATTTTAGTGTCACTTTTCATGATGAAAGAAACCAATTCCTTGGCAATAAAACTACAAATGTGAGATTGCATTTGTATTCATCCTGAATTTACAATTTGAAACCTTTGTATACAAAAAATACACAATATTTCAGGAACAATATTCACCTAAAAGCAAAAAAACAGCAAGGAATATATGTAAACTAAAATGTTTTTGGAAAGAAGTCTAAATTACATGTCCACCCTAGGGAAAATTAACTGATTCAAACAGGTGATAAACTTGAAATGAAAACGCTATTTAATCAACGTTTTTTTTATTTAGCAATGGTTACAATTTGATACATTTATGCAGCAGATTTACGGGGAGCAGGCTTGCCACCTTCACGGAATCCATTCCTACATTAAAGAAAAAAAAAGCAAATTAGTCAATGCTATAGAAATTAATGTAATCAAATCTTAAATCAAATTATACAATACACAACTGAACTGCACAAAAGGGTTGAAATTTATTGGTTTTGCTCTGCTAAAGAACTAATCAGCTCTATTGAATTTATTTTCTACACAAAATAATCATTACAATGAAATATTTGTAGGCATTTCTCCTCAGACAGGGTGATCACATTTTCTGGAATGAATTTCCCTAATTTTTCCCCCATTTTCTAGTGGCTTTTATTTGTTTACAGATAAGATTTGTCGAGTATGTCATAATAAAAAAATTAAAAAATGAAGCAAGTCTGATTCTAATTTCTCATCTGATCTCACCCTAAGGTAAAAGTTCTAAACAAATAAATTAAAAAGTAGTTTTTTAAACCATTTAGTTTAAGGAATAATATCTACTTGTATAATAGCCAAAATTTCCCAGGAATCTAACACAATTCCAAAACTTAATTTAATTAAATACAATACTAAAAGATTTATGAGCACTGCACTAAAACACAAACAATCCGTGAAATGAAGTTAATATTCACATGTAAATTATATCCTTTGGTGAAATTAAGTCTTTATTAAAATTTATTATCTACACGAAAAAAATTGCCAAGATAGTGGAGGTCACCCAATTTTTCAAGCAACATTTACTTTCCGCTTTTAATTTTGTCTGTAAACACCAAAAAACTGAAATAATGGTACACCAAAACTTACTTGCAGGCAAATTGACCGCTTACAAAAACAAATTTATGAAAAAACATTTTTATAATATGGCAAACCTTTGCTACATGTAGGTTATAGGAGGCTATGTGTAGATTATAATAATTGGATGTGAAAAGACTTGCTTATAAGAAATAATCCACTTTTGGAAAATCTCAAGTACAGCATTTCACATCACTTAAAATAAACAAAACCCAACTAAAATCAACTTTCAAGCGTGAACAGCACATCATTAAAAACTGCTCAATTCTTGCACTATTCTTTCAAATGTCTTACTTCAATATATCCCATAGTTCAAAACTAAAGTACCAATTTGTGTATACAAGCCATTTGACTGTAGTACTCCATGGACTACTGAACAAAGTACTGAAGGAAGAATTACTAAATGATCAAAGAAAAGGCAGGGAAACCAAGAGAAAAATCTCCCTGACCTTTGCAGATTTATATGCACGTGTTTAAATCCTGACCAGAGAAGAAAAGGTTAGCAGATTCATGACCATATTCAAAAGTTTAATTACCTTATAAACCTTAAGATACTAAAAACATAACAGTATTAACACAAAGAAATGCTGATTTATAACGAATGGAAAGAAAAACTTAGAATAGAAATAAAATCTTCTACCCTTATTTAATTCATAGAATTCGCATAGCATCAGTACTACTACTATCAACTTCACACCAATTAAATGTGATATTAATTATAACAGCACTTAAAAATTATAATTGAAGGCAATAAAGCAGAACAAATATTAACCCTATTATTAACACCTCACAAAACACCACCCCATCATGCCACAGTAGCACTGGAGATAGCAATTTTTGTCTTGACACACTCACTTGCAAAGCATCAATTATTTTCAAGAATAGCTCTCCTTAGTGGCTAGAGCTTTTGGAATCTCTCAACTCATTTTTACTTTGATCAATAAATTCTGAAGATTTTTGATTTTCTCAGACAAGATTGTTCATTGCAACTCTCCAAGAAAATGGCCAGAAACTGCAGTAGAACAGTGGTGGCAGTCCAATGTGCTAAATGACTCCTTTTGAAAGGCCTAACACGCATTTCGACTCAAGAATTTGAAGTTCAGCTACAATTCAACAAAGTTACATTCTTCAAAAAGTTGCATCCAAAAATGCATTATTCTACAAATTAACATTGAATGACATAGAATGCAGTTTTAAATCTAACAAAGCTATAATACTGGCCTTAAGGTAATATAATTGTTTGAACTGACCCAGCAAAATTCAAAAGAAATGCTCTACTCAAAAATAAGATTACCAGCCTAATTTTTAACAAAATAAATCAATTAGCATAGACTCTCGTGGACAAATTTTTTTTTATGATCCTGAAGATACGTCAAAAAAGCTTTCAATACAATACGAAGAGTAATTAATCAAACCTTGCTAATAAAGGCAACAACTATTATTGGCTTCCTGCATAGAAGCTTTGCTGTAGAAATATATGCTATCGTCAGCATTTTCTCTTTAAATACAAATGAAAATGGCATGAACTTAAAATTTTTTATCATACACAACCACCAACTATGACCATTTCAATGCAACCAATGCAGACATATTCAATTACACAAAGTGCAGGAGCCAAAGTAACCACTTCTAATTGAGTTGTCAACTTCTTAAAGTGAAAACTCATACAATATATTAAAATTCGTATGAAACCTTGCTTTTAAAGGGCAACAATCCAGTACTCCTCTCAAATATTTAGAATAATTTAAATTCTCCATTTGTTTACAAACCATTGAGTTATAACAATGAACCATAAAGTGTTTGACTAAGGGCGGAACACGCATACTGGTGTAATTAAAGATTTGTGAAATTTCTGGTTATTTGTTCTGAAACAAACTTGATATTCCTTACCTAAATCGGCGTCGCACGATCTTCAGAGTGCGCAATCTGCCAGTACCAGTTGTCTTCCTTCGTTGGGCCTTCACGCTCCAATTATCTATAACACAAACGAAATCGTTTAATTTCTTGTCAAATACCAACCAAAATTCACCCAAGTTTTTGAAACTTACAATGCCTTAGCTTGGGACTAGGATATCCGCATTGCGCACACTTCGACTTCTGGATGTGATACGAAGATCTTCCACAGCGGCGACACAACGTGTGTGTCTTATTGCGCCGTTTACCAAAACTTGACGTACCCTTCGTCTAAAAGCCACAATAAATATTATTAGAACACATTTGATAGTTTTGAAGAAAAACATCAATCATAAAATCACCACGCTGCGTTAAAATATTTCCACGTCAATAAAATTCTAGTAAATAAAAGCAACTACGCGATAAAAGCATGTACTAAAATTTACACAAGTATCAGATTGCAACAAACCATTATAACTTAATAACCGATCGCTCCTTAAATCGAGGATAATACTGGCCACAAGACACTCACCATTTCTGTCTCCTACACGTCCTAACAGCAAAATGGAACCATGGAAATCACTGATGTCTAGTGCCTGCTAAACAGGAAGTGCAACACACGATCCAATAAGCCCTGGAATTGTGAACACTTTTTAAAAACTTTGATACACATTTTTAAACATTCTAATTAAATCAAAAAGGTCGCAAAATATGTTATATTTTAATAATTAAGAAATAAAATGTTATAAGGTAGTATTGACACATACGTAAATATTCAAAACTTTCAACCAATGAAAAAGCTGTCAGATATGGATATTCTGTGCTCAGCTTGAAGCTCTTCCTCCTACACAGGTTAAAATTCGATTTTCATTAAAACCTTTGAATTTTCCGAAAATGCATAAGGTCCAAATTTCGATAAAAACATGTTTCCCCAAACTAATCCAAAAATTTTGTTCATTAGCAAGGGTCTGTAGATGCGCTTTGAAAGGCGTCAACGTAGATTCCTCAAATATCCATGGTGGAAATAATGTTATTATCTACAATTCAAAGTAATATCAGTATATTCAAATTAATATCAAGAACGTGCCCACCGTTAGGCATTGACAGTGACTATCTGAGAAGAAAGTTCAATTTCGCTTGTCTTGGCAGGAGGAGGAATTTTTCTATAATCATGTTAAGTATTTATTAATGTTTTGTGGACAATTATTGATTATCCTTACGTTCACGAAGTACGTATCTCATTGTGGGTCCCTCATCATGCGCCACGTACACCTACTTATAGACCATTCTACCAGACTGCGTCCTCTGATAGATCATAGGCTGAATAAAAGAACTGTAGGCTAAATAAAATTACCACACTAATAATCAGGCCCAGTGTTGCCTGGTGGTCTTATGCCCTGAAAAAAAAAAACATTTAAAAAAATTTCGTGTTTAAAATATATTATGTGAGTATAAAAATTAAAGAAATATAAAAATATTAATCGCGTTTGATCAAATTTATATTTTAAAGTAAAGACACCAAGTTTTGTAATCTATAAAAATGTATAGCAAAATATTTATATAAAAATGAACACACAAACTACACACATTGTATAAGTTTTGTTTTAAGGAGTACCACACTGTACGAGTTATAAAATATAAGCGGTATATTTGCCTTACTCATTATAATGGCTGAAAAAAGAGATACTGGTACCTCTTTGTAAAAACTTTGCTGCAGCCGAAATAGTTTTTTCCATATGTTTTCTACTGTGATTCGTTCCCTTTCATAAAATGTGTTATGCTCTTCTGCCAATTTTTAGTTGTGACAAATAACCGCCTTTTTTTATTTTATTTATTTAAGGTCACTTTTCAACAACTGGGACATAAGCGACCACGATAATCCATTTATAATTGACATAAGTATACATTTTTTACAGTTATACCATTATACAATTACATACAAGCATATAAATGGTCAAAATGTATTAATATTGTGGGTACTTACATAATTGAGATGGCTACACTTATTTATTTATATTAGACACGTTTTGATAGTAACAACATTTTTGAAGTATTATTATACATGAGATATAGGAAAAGGAAGATCTTTATATTAAGGTATCAATTGTTATTGTTTTTGTAAGTTATAAGACTTTTATACATTCTGGGTAGGAGAAGGAATTATATAGAGAGATTTTTAAATTCAAGGACTGTCTTATACGGGCTAGTTCAGGGCACTCCAGAATAATATGGGATGTAGATACTAGGGATCCACATTAAGGACAGGGAAATGGATCAGCTTTTGTTATTAGGTGAATGTGTGAGAGATTAAAGTGGCCAATACGTAGTCTGGTAATTTGGACTTGTTGGAATCTAGTGAGTTGGAGTTTCGGGAGGGCGGGTTCAATAACGGATTTCCTTACGAGGTGAAGTTTGGAGAAGGTAGTCAGCCATTTTTCATTCCACTGTTTCTTAACCATACTTTTTTTTATACATAGTTAAATATCGGAGAGAACTCTCTTCACACTCCTGTCCATTATTGGTAATTAAGTTGCTTCTATTGCCGCTTTATCTGCCTTTCATTCCCTTCTATACCTTTATGTGCTGGAATCCAAACAATAGAGATGAAGTTTTCGTGTGTTCTTGGAATCTTTGAATTGTGAATTCTTCTATTATTAAGAAATAAAAAATTGAGAAAATGTCAAAAAAGTTTACTTTGAGCGGCAATAGAAAGTTCAAAGGCGATAAGCTGGACAAAGGATGGGACACGACCGAAAAGCTTGACCTAGCGAAATAAATTAGTAAGCAAACTTATACGAGAAAGTCTGTGCCATTTGTAGCACACTAGTTGTTAAATAACAAACATGTTATATTGTAAATTATTTTTTAAAAGTATATATACTATACAATATTCTTGAAATTACATAATCCTACATAAATATTTAGATCAATTTTACCAAATAAAGTAATAAACAAAAACTTTAGGCCTTTTTTGGGATATTCTTTTCCTGTTGTGGGACGCAGCGAATTGCACTCGATTTTGTCATACCAACCAGCAAACCTGTAATGCCGTTCTACACCATGCTACCAACTTACGGAAACGTACATATATACTTGTATTCACGTGAGAAGCCCCTAACCTAATATCGCAATATGACGTAATTTTCTCTAACCGAAAGCAAACATGAAGGAAAAATTATAGTCTTTATAAAATCGAGTTACGAATGTCAAAACCACAGTTTCAAAATGCAATATTCAACAAGAAACATGAACGGATCTCTACTAATTATAACACCAAAACGTAGGGAAAAATAGTTTTAGTCTAATTGCAATTTGCCATTGTTCTATCAAACTACAAGAGAATCACACATTAATAATTGACATTTACATAATTACAGGACACATTAAAAATCAAAAACTAATATTCTCATAAACTGTTTCCCCAAGGAGAGAAAGGCATTAACTCAAGAATTGGCTTTTTAAATTCATAGCATTACATCTTCATGCTTCCAAAAAAATCCATTGTACATTTTCCTTCATAGGGAAAGTAAAGCTAGCTATCCCTGTTGCACATTTATCGCAAGTAAAAGATCAACCCTAAAAGACCCCAAGCTAAATTCAAATCCCCAGATACCCTTCTTTACTAGATGGTGAATAGGAGCATATCAAAAGGCCAGACATTAGAGCAAGATTGTATACCAGAGTCTCATCATGAAAAGCAAGACATAATTGAAATAGAATTGACCCTTGTGTAGTTAATTTTCACCCCAAAACAAATTTTTCTTCATACCTCCTAGGGTGATAACTGTATTGGAGCCCAAACATCTGCAGTGAAGCAGGATCAATAAAGTATAAAAGAATAAGGTGACAAAACACATTTGTTTTAATATTATTTATTTAATACACATCATCAAACAGACATAATATTATGATCTTGGTCTTTCTTTCTTCTCCTTATACAGAGCAAGAAGAGATACGTTGGCAACTTTCACCACCTTGAATCTTACACCTGAAACACAAAGGAAAACAAATTAATGCATAACAATTTCTATTCTATCAGTTATTTAAAATCTTATTTCAATTAAGAACTGTGCGAAAGGCAATACTTTCAAGAACCACAATGAACACATGAGCAAACTGAAAATCCATGTTCAAGATACCTTAAATATCTTGCCAAAAAAATGTATAAAACTAGTAGTAGTATTCTTCCACCGCCAGTCTTGCAAGTGCAGATCTGCACACCAACTTAAAGAACGGCCCTGACAAGATAGCCAAAAATGACAGCAACCCAGATTTTGACGGCATCACCAGACAGCCAAGAGCACTTACACAAAACTGGTGGAATTTTGTGTCAATGAATTGAAGCCAAAAAACTGTTACATAACTTGTATGCAAATGATTGATTATTGCATGCCCTTTTGCCATTATTATTATTATTATTATTATTATTATTATTATTATTATTATTATTATTATTATTATTATTAATCGAGATATCTTTACAAAGCAAAACTTGCTCGTGTTAACAACAAAATGTCTTGTAAAAGCAGACAGCAAAAGAGATGATTTCAAAACATTCAGATAATCCCTAACATTTTCCTCGCTGTGGTTCTTTATTTAACCCTTGCAGCCCACATTCCTTTTTAGCATAAAAGTCAAAATGTCATTTAAAAATCCCCCCTTCTAAATGTGTTTGAACTTTTTTCAGACATCATTTTATTTGTTAAAAGTAAATAAATTTGTTAAAAATTCAATATAACGAATAGAAAAAAATCAAACTTTCATTAACATATTCACTGCAAGGCACAGTTTTGCCATATCAGAGCATCCTATACAGCTATACTATCTCTTAAGTGTTAACATTAATTTGTGCATTCTCAAAAGCAAAGTAATGTAGTAATTACATCAACTTATCTAGTACAGTAAAAGCAAGTTATTCTTTAAAACTGCAGTGATCTATGAATAAGGCAACAAGGCAGTTTATACATCATGGAATACAAAAAGCACAATCTAATATTTTCACACACCGACAAATCATACAAAAAAATTTTTTGCTATGAGACCATTTGGTCTCACTAAAAATTAATCCATTCTACCAAAGAGGCCATATCACATATGACAATCAATGTGTTAGACATATAAAAAGACGCTTTCTGAACAGTATTTAAAACAATAGAACGGAAGTTTTCAGGCCCCCTTAATTATTACATAAATTTGACAATGAAGTAATCAAGAGTAAACAAGGTAATATTGGACCAATGCACAAATTAAAAGTTAGGGATTTTTCTAGCAGTCTATTTTAAAACCTGAACATTTTGCTTCGAAGCTTTTGTTCAAATTTGGACATTCTATGCAAGCACTTAATATATTTCTCAGACAATAAAACTTCTTACTCTAATATGCAACACCTGTTAGATTGTCAATAAAACAATTTATTGCAATGCCACAACTGTAGATCATAAAAAATTTGCAAATAACAGACAACACAACTGAAAATGAAAACAACAGGAGTCCCCAAATCAATGTTGTCTGATGAAATTTGCCCTAAACTGTGCAGAATATGCTGAGCTCAAAGGTTAACATTTAACCATCAACAAGTAGCTCAAGACTACTTGTTTTTGTTCCAAAACAGAGTATTTGGGTAACTTATACACACTAACAGGAGGTGTTTTCATATCAATTATAACAATATTTATTTATTCACACATACAATTACAATCGTGTATGACAAGTCAATATGACGCCTTGGGTGGAGAGAGCCAAGTTACTGTTCAGGAGCAAACAAGGGGCCAGATCAGCTTGTCCAAAGGACCACGGAAACTGAACAAAACTGAATTAGTTTCAATTGGGCTTTGCAAGTTCAAAATGAAAATGAATTTTAAACATACCATAGTAGCACAGCTCATTCATGTCAGGCACAAGAAAATACATGAAAATTATAGACGAAACTACTTTTTTATACTGCAGGCGATGAGAGCGGTAGTTCCGCGGCGTCTGTACGTTTCCTCGGTGACGGCATGCACTGGGCGAATCGGGTGTCTGTTACGTCAGCATCCGCCGCCCCCCTTGCCGATGATTTGTGTACATTGACACCTGCACGGCCACAGGCACGATTCGGTTACAAGCGTGGGCGCCGCGGACAGACTGACCCGAATGAAACCAAAGCCCTAATAGATGGTGTACGACGAGTAGATTGCTTATGACAAACGCAGTGTTCCGTTGTTGAACTGTCATGAAAAGCTGTAGCGACGACGGTAGACATCGCGCTTGTTCGTTTGGCAACTGCGCACCATGTGCTCGCTAACTATCAATACCAAAGTTTTATCTCCCGAAGTATTATCCCCCCCCCCATTACAAAATAATCAATTACACTAGGGGACCCAAAAACGCTTTCCATACAACCAGGATGAAAGTAGGCGATTTTAAAACAAACTATCACGCTTATTTTGAAAATTATATAAAGTTTCAATCATGCCAGGTTCAAAATATTTCGAATTGTCAGTCCAGTTATATTACTACAAATTTATGAGCATGCCCCATACAAGGCAAAAAGTTAGAAAAGTAATATGCATATTCATGCAATAACATGCAAACATTAAACTGGTTTGTTGGTATTCTCCATAACATCGGTAGAGCGAATGTAATGATTTGAGTTTGCACTAAAACCACAACCTAAGGTTCGTTGTACAGGTGACAAGGCTAGTGAGCAATCCATGGTTTGTCTTTATCACAAACACGACAGCTGAAGTATAAAGAATATGTAAGTGTTGTAATTTCATTTTTTTCCCCTTTGAAGTTTGGATGTATAAATTCCACAAACTAAGAGGTCACCTGGTTAATTTGCACACTTTTGATCTGAAATGATATCTTGAATTTTATCGATCTGATAAAAAACAAAGTGCCTAATTTTGTTGATATCTCATAAAACAACCTAGATGAACGGAACAAATATTTTATTTTTAAATAGAGTTTATGCATTGATTTTACCTATCTTACAGGTGCAATTTCAATGTACTTGCATTAATAGTAAAACACAGAATGACATAGCATATTTAAAAACTGACGTGATATGTTTTTATTGTAATATTCATAATCTACGTATAAAATAGATGCTTGCACTCTACCTTCCTGGGGGAAGATAGTAATTACCATCAATCAGTTGAATCCCGTCAAAGATTCACAAGAATACTGGAAATAACACAGTAATTCACAGCATTGTAATAGTGTCACTGGAGGTGTGTTGAAATCAATAAAAAAACCAAAGATTTTCCACTATATCCTGAAGAGAATATGCATTTTGCAATTGTCACATTGAGTTTTCATGTCAACAGAGAAAAGTCCATAAGTAACCCAAAATACTTTTACGTTGCTTAAAAACATTTAGAAAAAAATATTAGAATTTTCTACAAAGAATTCGCAAGCCTGCTGGGTTTGGGTCAGTCAATAAGACAATACGGCATTCCCAAGGCTGACGGGTGCCTGAAAGTTGGCTTGCTGTGCTGAGTGCCATCTAACTAAGAGACGCTCAATGCTTTCCTTGCAAATGGGCTAATGTAGCAGGGGGAGGAGGTAACCGGAGGGGAATCACTACTTGCGAAGCAATTGGCATTTTTATAAAAATAGATGAAACTGATACCAACGTAAAATCTGCTACAACATAACTAGAACTAATCCTGCAAATTACACACAAAATTAAAAATAACTGCTCCATCATAAATCTAAAAAATGTATGAAAGCTTGTAAAAGCAATATTATTGCTTATTATTACTAACTTTCATTCACTTTAGCACAGTTTTATAGCCGAAGCCTATTCAAAAAACACCGACTGATCAATCTGTGCGAGTGATTTTAGACACTTCAATATTTTACCTTTTCTAGAAACAAAAATCACGAAGACAAAACCAACTGACCTTTGCTCATCTGAAGAAAAATGGCAACATTTCCGAAATTTATAATATAAATAATACTTTGCATAATAAATATAGAATATTACCTTTAATATACCTATTCAATATTAAACCTTACATATACCTTTTCAAATATAAAACCATAGAGACGTTCAAGCTCCCGATTGAATGAAACGCAACAGCCAGGAACAGTTACAAAAATTGGAATATAGTAATAAGTTCCCTGTTCATGTAAGTTCCCATTGCAGGGGCACCTGCATAACTATCCTACAATATTATTGCTCCATTGTTCATCAGTCTACAATACATAGTCAATACAATAAAATCAATGAGAAATACTTCTCTAAGCATCCATACTCACCAGGAATATCACCAACAGCGTGTCCTTTTCGGCCGAATCCAGCAACCAAAACTTCATCGTTCTCTTCAATGTAGTTTAAGCAGCCGTCACGTGGTACGAATGCGGTAATTTTCTTTCCGTTCTTAATTAACTGAACCCTTACGCACTTTCTAATGGCAGAATTGGGCTGTTTAGCCTCAACGCCTCTGTTATAAACGAAGAAAATTAATACATTGCGAAAACAATCATAAGTTCAAGATTTTACAGTCACACAACTTACACTTTTTCAAGTACAATTCCTTTCGCGTGAGATGCGCCACCAAAAGGATTGGCCTTCCACCGGGTACCCAGATGGGCTTTCTTGTAATCATTATCTGCCCACCTTTGTTCTCGCCGATGGTTTACATGCTTACGAGCAGTACGAATACCACGGGGCTTACCTACAAAAGAAGGCAGGTATGTTTAACAGATCTATTTGAAAGCAACGTGGTCAACACGTTTTCCTTGTCTTACATTTCTAACAATCATAACTAATGTTTAAGTAAACTACAAGTGAGCTAACGTTAATTTCCATAAATTAATTTCACAATCGATAAGCTTATTATTGTTCACATTATTTCATTTAAAGAACTTACCCATTTTCACCCAAATGCACTTCTAACTCTTCCGAACGGAAATGAAATGGCCGACGATGTAGAAGCCAAAGAGTACATAAAATACAGAAGGAGGGGGAGGTGGCTACTCGCAAATCTGCTCACAGAACTTCTACACCAGCGAATCACGATTCCTTCTCGTTTCCAATAAGATGTTCAGAATGAAGTCACAACATTTGGCGGGAAAACATGAAAATAAACGTTTCGGGTAAAGGTGTTGAATGGCAAGCTTGAGGCTGGTGAGGGCCAAAGTATGTTTTAGAGATGGGTTGCCCAATTAGTGGCCCGCGGTGCCACTTATTGTGGCATGTGGTGGCACACGAAAAGTTATTAATCAAAAGTCAAAGTATCTTTCATCCATGTCGGGCGAGAACATTGTGCATCTAGCCACACTAAAATCGGGGAGTGTTTGCCTAGCGCACGCGGGGATAACACCTTTTAATGTTTAAAAAAGAGGTTAATTTTAGATTTAAGGATTTGTTCTAGTTATTCGTAAATTTAAAATCGTCCCAATGTGTTTCACTACATTATTCATGGTACGGCTTAATATCACGCATGGTTCAATTCCACCCTCGTTTCAGAGTAGCCGAGCAGTCGTGATCAAGAATACGGGTAAGTGGATCATCCGAATAATGAAAATATGGCCCGCAACCACATTACGGATTTTAGTAATGCAGGGGCGGATCGAACCGATCATTTGGGGTTCGGGATCGATTTTTGTTCAATAATAAATACATTTGTTATATTATATATAATTTTTGTGGTGTCAATATGATATTATACAATACTATTTTTAAACAATTGCATAATAAATAAACATTTAAATCAGTTTTGGTAAATAAAAGAAATTAATAAACTAAAACTCTAGGCCTTTTGGGATAGGACGTGGTGCCCTTGACTCACTGGATCCACCAGATTGCCGAGCCCTAGAAGATTTTCGTATTCGTAACTTACAAGTAGGTTTTTATATTGTATTATGCGGTTACCGAAGTTTGTGTTTCTTGTCACGTTTGTTATTTACAATATTTAATCCCTTTCTGTTTTTTTGGTTCTGACCGCGCATCTCGTTCACAATTTTAATTTAAAGAAGCACTATTCTATCAGATATATTTCAAATCACTACCTTTTCATTTCGAAAATTGTTCGAAGGAATTATTATAATCTTAGCAATTATGCCAAGGTGTTACTTTATAAAATGAATTAACGATTTGAATCCACGCGCACTTCTATCGGATATGAAAAGTGCCAACGAATTTCGGACCCGTGGGCTGTTTTCGAGTAGAAGTCTCCCTTCGTATATTCGTATAAACTGTCAAATTTTAAATCTTTATTTCAGTTTGTTTATATTATTGCAAAAATTTAGAAAATCTGCAAGCGTTTTTAGGCGAAAAATGTGAAAAATAACAGGACCATGTTTAGATATTTGAACTGCTACGAAGATGGTAGTACATTTAATAAATGGCCACTGTCAAATAATAATCTTTTAACTTTTCTCTCTTTAGAGAATAAATTCACCTTTGTTTCTTTGTTTTGAGAGTGCTATAATTTTACTTTCCTTATTTCTGGGAACAATAGAGAATCGAAAAATGCGTAGTCTTCCCCATCCACTGCCGGGCAAAATTTGTTTACCGTGAAAACTCAACTATTTCAGTGGAAAAAAAGAACATATCACATAAAGATAGTGTGCATGCACAAAACGAATTTTAAAGCATGACTTTCACGAAGAATGACAGGTTCAGTTTTCCCCAAAAACAAATTGTCTTCGGGAATTTAAGTCATATCCGGGCGCGAAATTTAAAGCGGGCGCAGCGGCATTCACGGCTCGGGGCAATCGTTTATGCGCGTAATAGTCTGTGAGGAAAGAATAGCATGCCTCACACTACAGAACGTTAATAGTAGCACTTGTGTGTTCTATGCAATCAATCTACTAAATGTACGTAGCTAAAATTATGTTTTGATCGAAATAATAACCACGGTACACGGCAGCGAAAACATTAATGATCAAGACGTTCCAACATTCATGAACAGTAATGATACTCCTGGAATGCTGGAATGATTATTTTTAGTGCATATTCATATGAACTAGTAGCTTATGTTTATTATTACCACATAAATGATAGTAACCTGTGGATTATTCTAAATATCATGATGAGCTCAAAAGCATTTTTGAGATAAAATGTTTGTCCATGAAAATACTGCGACCGTCGACTCGTGGTCCCTGTTCGGGCACCAATTGCGATCGCCGACTTCAGGTTGCCGGTGTCCGGTCGACTGAAACCTCTGACCTGCTGGTCGCCGCTCTCTGAATCTGTGGCCCTGAAGCGACCCTTGACCGGACATCTACGTCTACAATGGGAATCTCACATGTGGATTCGAGACGAGCTCAAATCGGGGCGGGTTTATTTTCGGGGTTGCTTGGCTGGGGAAACGTAGGGTGGGATACTTGGATTTGAAATAAAATCATGAGGCGTGATATGAGAACATTTGTTCACAACAGCAGTGCGTTGTCAGCAAAGCGCGCGGACGCCGATAGTTTACATAGACTACAAGTTTTCGTCAGACGTGTGTCTGGAAGTTTCGTTGAGGTCAATGCCCTTTAAACCTGTGCAGTCCCCTGGCCGTCGGTCGGACGCTTGTCGACACTGGCGCGGTCTCGCGGTTCGCACTTTGCTGCCACCTCCGTCACCGTCTCATTCCTCATGAGGTTCTGCGCTTAATCCCCAGACTTTTGGTAAGTCTGTTCGTTCACTTCGCGACTCCTCACGCAATATCACGCTTTTTCGCGAACTTTCGAGAGTATCTACTACCTAGAGTTATTCTTGCCTTGTGCACATGTCTGGCCAATCAAAGCCTCTAAAAGCTTCTCTCTACGTCTAACTTCCCCGAGTCACTAAAATCTTCTCCCACCGGTCCGGCCACTCCGTGCCTCTAAAAATTTATCCTTCTCCCCGCAGTTCACCTCATCTCCCCCTCTCGTCTCGTGGTATGTATTGCTAGTCTGATTGGTCCTCATTTCGGTGTGATTGGTGGATTTAGTCACGTGCAAGGTGAATACCGGAAATTGGGGATCTCGTCAGAATGTCTTGCGTCTTACAAGTCTTTCTGTGATTCCCTCGCTTGTCCGTCACGTCCTCCAAGGCGTTTCACTGTTCTATCTGTCAATGCCAACTAAGGGGAGTCTCTCTATGTTTAACAATCTCTCCGGCAGAGAAGTGTCTTGATATTTGTCAATGTGGTGTCACAGACGGGGTCTCTGACCGTTCTCAAAGGTTGTGCGATCAGCCGCATTTCGGTTGATTCGTCACAAGTGAGATTATTGAATATCTGTGAGCGCGGGAAACATACGAGTAACTTGGCATTTCTATTCCCTGCATGAATTGAAGCGCGCCTCTCTTCTTTAACGGATGAAAACTGACACCAATCGCTGACTCCGGTGACATTGACGCACCGGTGTGAGCGGACCAGGGAATTCCGCTGCCGCGTCTAGCGCGGAACTTTCCGGTCCGCACCCATTGCGAATCTTCCGCGCCGGTCTGTGGGAGCTTTATAGTGGCTGTGTATACGTATTTCTGTTTACTCCAACAGTCCCCGCCATGGTATTATGTTGTTGGACATTTTGTGTTATTGTCTACGGACTGGTACATCTTCTGGTGACAGCTATCGTGCTATCGAGTCTTGTATGTCTTCAGAATGTATTGTAAACGGCATTGTAACTAGTTCGAGTTGCAACTTGGAAATTGTAAACGTGCACAGTAAATATTGGTTATTTTTTTTATTTTGGGGGATTATGGGGGATATTTATGTATTTCTTTCCAGTTCCTTGCTGCACATGAAAAAAATTGAAGAACAAAATTTGAAGCAGCTGTCAAGATAATAATTGTTGAAAATTGCATTTCATGAAAAACTGCCCGTATTTAAAAAAAAAAAAATTAATATGATCTTATTCGAAGATGTTTTTGACGGGCATATTTCCTGAAAGTAAATTAGTTATCTCCATTATTGTAGGAAAAAAAATTAACTTTTGCAATTTTCGAAAAATTACAACGAAATTTCAACAGGATTTCAACGAAAATGTTTCCCAAGACATTTTTTAAAGTTCTTTAAGCTATCCAAGGACGAAGTTTAATAAAACAATTTATAGAAAAAATATATTATTGAAAAACTTTCGAAAATGTTGACACTTTGTTAAGAAACTCCAAAATCAATGTATCAATTTCTAACACGCAGGGCTTTGAGCTTGTTCAGTCCATCGGAGAGTTTTATTTTGAAAAAAATTGTCTGAACGATTTTAGGTGAACGCAAACAGGTGGGCGTTTTGCTAGCTATTGATTTTTCGATGTATAGGTCCCACAAAACGGATTCTGAATACACATTATACAGAAAGTCATTTACAACATATAAAAGCAAGATTTATTGATTTTTTTCTTACCAAGGCCCACCAATAAGAATTTTTAAGTTAGAAATCCGCTGTTTCCCTTGCAGCATTACACTACTTTCTCTACAAATCATAAGCCGCATGCAACGAAGTAAAAAAGTGATCATCCTTGAAACCTCTATAAATTTGAATCTTTCCCCACAGTTCCACAGTTTTTTGTCAGTCACCCGCTGAAAGTATAAAGAACTTACAAATACCTCAATGGTTTCAAGGCACATTCATTCCAAATTCATAGCAAATTAAAAATGTTTGTGTGGAACTGTGTCTCAAATAAAATGACACATGGATTTTCAAATTCCTTTGTCAACCTTCTAGCCAATTTTACATTTTCTTTCACACAGTGTCAAAAGGCCAACACATCAATAGTTTACAATCTACACTGAAATAATAAAAAAAAAATAGGCATGATTTAGAAACTAATTTAACTTTCAAGCAATACAAAATAAATAACATGAATTAAGAGTAATAACATATTTATTGCTATTCATTGTGATTTCAACTGTTGTAAATTTTTTAACATGACATAAAATATATCATTAGATTTTTATTGGAATGGTTAACACAAATGGTGAATTAATGTTCGTTGCAAATATATCTATAAACATATCAATAACTTAGCAAATATACACATATGTACAAAGGAAGTTTTAATAGTATAACAAAACAATGAACTATAAAACTTTATCAATACCTCTATCCGTCACATTTACATTCCAAAGTTCCAGCTGTTTTCTCACACGTGGACTAGATTCAATAAACATTAAATTCAAATAACCGAACATTATTAAACTATAATTTGATGTAGATACATACTTCAGCATTTATATCGTGCAGACAGCTAAATACAAACCAAGAGCCATTTTCAGAGAGATATTTACACCAATAACAAACATCAAATATAGGCATTGTAGAGAAAGACAAAGATTACTTGAGTTAAATAGTTCACAATACAATCTAAGAGCACATCCATGAACAACTAAACTTCATAAACATTAAGGTACCATTAAGTATCATTTACATACAAGTTAGAATTTTAATATTGCAATTTTAGAATTTGCCTTCTTGAAAACTAGCACACACATCAATAATACAAATACTTAAAACTATTCACCATTCTATACTGGCTGTAATAAACATCTGTATTTAATAATTTTCCACAAACAAATTGTGCCCAATATTAAGACCTATTAATTGTCCTATTAGAACAATGTGCAAACATCAACAGCTACTGAACATTTCAGTTTGAATATAGTGTCACACTACATGAATCAACCTTCTGTCCTAAAGGTTGAAGAATAGCAGCTAGGTAAGAAGTTCTTTTTGTCAAAAAGTTCTCAACAACTACATTAACAAATAACTCTCTCTGAAACTAGCTCTACTGTATACTAATATATACCAATATCAGTACAACAGAAACAATGGTGTTATTTTGTTACATATTTTTCCATTATCAACAATTACTTCTTTAAAATTATAGTTAAAACTTCCACTCATGATGTAATAAATGGAGGAGTAGCTAGCACTTCTATGAGGCACAATTAAAAAACAAAAGAAAAGAAACCCTGTTGGAGTCAATGTATGGAAGCTTTCAGGGTGTTTGAAAGACAAAAACATGAGTGGAGAAGTTTTAAACTTTAATTAAAATAAAGCTCTTTTTTTCAGGGGAAGAAATATAATACATCATCTTTAACAGGGTTGATTCTTTAATATTTGGGCATTCAATTTTCCTTCCTTGTTTGTTGATCAAAACATAGTCATAACTTAACTCCAATAATCAAATATTCACTTTCAGAAATGTTCTTGAAATTATTAAGTTAAGTGCTAGAGAAATACAATTAGGCACATTTCTAGATTTCATTAAAGAAACTTAAGTACAAAATTAGTTACATTTCTTTTTAACCACAAAAAATAGTTTTATGACACACTTTATTGTGCATCCACTAATCCTAAGTTAAAAGCAAAATTGCATCTTTCAGTTCTTTTTAGAATTTTCTTATTTAGTGTTCACATTTCTGAACCAACACTATGAAGTCTAGTTTTTAATGCACACTTCTCATTAAAATTGTTTCATCAGTACAAGAACCACGAAGTTCACAGAATAAATGCCAATGACATGTTATTTCTATCCTTCAAACTAGTGATTATAGTTTCTAATAAGCTTCACACAAAATGATATGGGCATTTCTCAACTCTGAACCAATCTTTTCAAACAATTTTATTTCACCACACATAATAAAAATATGCAATATGCAAATACATACTGCAAATACATATATAATAATAATCTCAAAGCAGGAATGTTTTCTGGTCTTTTGATGTATGTATGAAGTTCCTTCATCTCTGTTTTGCAAATCTATGAAAAACAATTTATTTTCATTAACATTTCAACTCCACGAAATGGACACACACGGAAAAATATCACTTATTCCAATAATTGTACACGATAAAATAATATTTAGAAATCTTGCTCAAATAGTCACAGATCATTTACACAAAAGAATGCCACTACATAACAATTAATTTAAATATTGTGTTTCTTAAAAAAGAAATGTGCTTTCTTCAGATATATTAAATTATCAAAATTATAAGAATGGTTTTTCTGTAAACCCAAGATAAAAGTAAACTATAATCACAAAGTGATATGTTCAACAAGTATACAAAACATACATTGGAGAGCAATTAATCATATATAAAATAAACTTGAACCACATGGTTTCTGGAAAGGTTATTTGCAGAACTTATTTGTATATTAATATGCCTAGAACTTCAAGACATAATCTTTTAAGAAGATCATTTGGACATCACAAAACTTTCTCTTAACACACAGGCTTGTTTACTGTTTCATAAACACAAGACAGATGTTTCAAACATACAAAATTCTATGATAATATTAAATACAGATTAAATGTTTAGTACATGCCATTGTGCAAACATGGTCATGAACTTCATTATTCAACTATTTTCATGATTTCCAAAAATCTTTAAGCTCCAATTCGTTTTAGTATTTCAACTGCAGAAATAATTCAGTCAAAATTGAAAAGCATCCTAAAACTTCATGAAATTGCCCTATTTTGTCTCCATTAATCTAACAGGAATAGATGAATTCTTTACATAAATTATCTTATGGATCAATTCAATTTTAAATACATATTCTTATAATTCAAAGATTTTACTGCAAAGATATTCCTGTTTCACCAAGAGCTCCTTCCTCTTCGAGTTTCGTTAAGAATTTTGTGACTCGATACTGCTCTTCTGTTTGGCGAGCCATGTCCAATAAAGCCAGTAGTTTCTTGATACCAATAAATACCCTTAAAAAAAAAAGAAATACATTTTCCTTAAATTGAAGACCAATTACCAAAAATTTAGAAGGAAAAGGAAGATAAACACATCTGCGTAAAGTAGCAATAGAATTTGTTCTCATTGTAAAGTAAATATGAAATGAGGTATCAAATCAATATATTAATTATGGAAGTAAATAAACAAACAATATTTTTATATTATATATATAAAGCAATTAAAATTAATACATGACAGAAATAATAAAAATAATTGACCTGTGGGGAACAATAGCACTGATGCAATCGTGCAAGAATTTAAGTTTACTTAATTCTGAAAAGCAGGTTAAATCATGGAAAAAATTGCTGTCTTTTTTGCCATCTACAAATTTAGCCACATTAAAAACTATCCTTACCAATATATTTCTGATGTTTTGGCATAGTTTCTTCGAAACAGCGTTTTCTTTCTTTCATCAAAACAGAATAAAATATGAAATTGTCAAGGACTTGCAATACATTTTAGATGATAATGAAACAGTATACTGAACAAAAAAAAACATCTCTAGTTCCAGACTAAATCAGGTCAATTATTTTCTGTGTAGATTAATAACTAGAGCCCAGATTTGTATGCAAATGCATATTTTTTTTTGCTAATTGTTACTTGCAAAACTATCATGGATCTCTACGAGTTGCTCATTTAAAGCATTCCTGATGAATTTTACTTTGCATATTTTTGAATATTTTGCCATGTTTTACAGTTACCATATGTTTAGTGGATTTTTTAGAAAAATAAGGGGAAAATGGCAATAATTATTAATTGCAAACTTCTTGAAATTGGTAAATTATGTTTTATAGTTATCGTGAAAGAGTTCACCAATCACCATAAAAAAGTAAATATCCTTTTAATATGAAATCTGTTGTCAATGGATGGAGACATAGTGCATTTCGCTTGTATGATGTGCAAAATGAAAGATAACATTAAATTTTGGGTGAGGGAGCACAGATTGTCACACTAAATAGTCTTGGACTCTAATGAAACATGTATCTGTGATAAACCATGGTTTTCTAGTTTGTCAGGAATCTTTTTCCAGTTATCGAAAGCTTATGTGTGGGCATCAGTGCACCATATACTCTCTGATCGTCAGTAAGGCCAACCAAAGAAAGATCTATCTAGTGTCAGGCAGCAATACTGCATGCCTAAAAGTATAAAAATATCTTAACAGATCATGAACCTGTATGTACTTTTTTCTAACATCAACTTCCCAATCCCAAATATTAGGACAGAAAAAAAAGCATTTGATTAATTTTTCTACTGATGATTCGTCTGTTCATGTTTCAAAGAGGCAATAACATCCTAGCACATTCAAAATTTTTGCTTCACATTTTAGTAATAACATTTATTTCCTTGTAAATTTTATTCTGCCCTTTTTAAAGATTTCTTGTGCATAATGTATTTTTTACAGCATAGAAATCCAGGATTTACTTATAAAATAAATGGGTTTAGTAAATAATAGTGTTCTGGTAGTACATATTGTTGAACATGAGCACAATCATCATCAAATTACAAAACTTGTGATTTTACTTGAAAGAAGAAAGTGTCTGCCTTCACATCACAAGTCATTCTTCTTTTTCTTCTTCTTATTATTAATGAAGTGCATAAAAATTTGTGTTCACCTTTGTCCCTGGATTTTTCGGCTTATGTTAGCTACATCCTTCTTGGAGAAAACATCGGATTCCTCAAGGACAGCAAGCAAATGCTCAGCTTTAGAGAGATTATGTACATGCAGAATAGCTGTAAAAGCTGAAAGCATCTCCATATCCTCCAGCACTTGTCTGTAACATAAATGTTAAAAGATAATGTAGTAACACCATGATACTTTCAAGTTTTCTGAATCACCGTAAAAGTTATGAATTACCTTCTACTGCTGGTACACAAAATAAGCAATTTCCTGCCTTTTGGTGGTTCCTTTTTCAAAAGAACTAGAAGAGCCTGTAAAGTGAGATTGGAATAACGTGGACCAATTGGTCCATAATCCAACAGTCTTTCAATGTTGTCAACAAGGATACAGCTTAGCTGTGAACGATATGCATCATCAAACACCTGCAAAACAAACAAACGAAAATAGGATCAACATTAGCTATGAGCAAAACAAGCTTTGTTCTAAGAGCAATGTTCGTTCTTGGATCATTGTAATGTTAGATTATAAAAGAAGTTGCAAGTTTAAACTTGAGAGCCATTGTATAGATGTTTATATTTTATGTTTTATTTAAGAAAGATCGCTGAAGAGAAATCATCTTCAATAAAAAAGAAATCTTCATCTCTACAATAAACAAGAAATCTTAAATCTTTCTACAATAAACAAGAAGCCTTCATCTTCCAAGTGACAAGTGAAACTATAGGAACCAAGCTCATGAAAAGGAATCCATTGTTCACTCCATCTGTATCTTTCCTTCCACAGATATCTTTTCTTTTCAAAGAATTTTTTTCACGAAGCATGGCCACAAAGCGTCACAGTATATTTACAACATGAAGTCCCACACATGGTACAATCATCCAATAGTGCTCTTAATGCTCCTTACACATGAAAATTAATGTCAACTTCTAATAAAAAATATTCAAGAGATTTCTATTTAGTATGTGACACCCACACACCACACTCGCAAATTAAACACAACAAAATATTTCACAAAATATAAAAAAATCAATTTATCCTATGTTTAGGAGATATTTGATTTATCCTTTAGGATCACATATTATGGAGACTTTGCTAGCATTGGTAAACAGCATGTGAGCACAATGCAAACATCCATATGCAAAGGCTTTAGAACAAGAGATGCAGCTTTCCCCAAGTCAGCCATCACTTGGGTCAACGTTTTATTGACAATCTTGCTACCTGATACCCAATAACCACACTGTCACAAAGCCCCATCTTTTCTTCAAAAAACTCTCCTAGAATGCCCATGGTCATTCAGAGGTGCTGCCAGTTGTATAACATTCACTCTGAAGTGTGAATCACAGAACATATTCATCTCAAAACCATAATGAAGTAAGATACTGTGATGATTTACCACAAGGATTGTGAGATTAAATTAATATTTGCAGAAATATTAAATACAGCAATGGCAACAATGGGGTATTAAAACTGAAAAAAATTCATTGTGTACATATAATATAAAAATGGAATGGAGCATAATAAGTAATGGGGAAAAAATATAGGGAGTGGAATAGGTGACGTAAAATCAAGGACATTGACCACTTTCCGTGTAAACTGTGTCAAACATGAGAAAATTATTAATAGCTAAGTAGATCAAAGAATAAAGAGTCACAATGTAAATACGAGGGTAACTGATCAAGAGAGACTGATCAAGATGCACGTACAGAGGCAGAAAGAAAGGTGTTTGGAAAATATCATGTAGATGAAAAACAGGAGATGGATTTGCACAACTCTAAAGGGGGGTGAGCTCAGTCAGACGTGGTGGAAGAACATGCAGATGGAACACTTGTGGAGGAAAGTTGTTTTTATTGCGGAAATAGTTTAAATATATCAAAGTGAAAATAGATGCATGTTTTCAGATGGAAATGAAAATTATGTATCTGGAAAACCAGAGCCACATGATGAATTAAACTTTTCTGGATCTGGAAATGGAATGAAATGTTGAACAATGGCCAAGCTTGCGAAACCTGCTTCACAAAGGAAAGTAACAATGAGGGAACATTTTGTAAAATAATGTAGGAAGATCAAGTTGTGTTTTTAATTTTTAAGATAAATAATCTTGAAATTGGGGAAATAATTTGGCCAAAATGTGCAAAAAAAGGGAGAATATGAACCCTTTTTTTGCAATTACAATAATTCTGGAAAAGGGCATATTATTCAATTGTTACTATTGTAGTGATGAAAACCTAAGGAAATTCATTCATCATATAGAATAGCAGGATAATTAAATAAAGAAAAAGTAATAATAATAATTTTTATACAAGTAAAAGGCAGGGATAAATTCTTAATTGATTGGCTTGCTCAATGTGGGCGAAGATATAAATATTGTTATTGCTATTATTGTTATTGTTATTATTATTATTATCATTATCATCATTATTATCATCATTATCATCATCAGTATTCTAAAGAAGCCCCAATAAAACCCACTATCAGATATAATATGTGATATAGTATGAACTACACATATCATAGCGAGTCCAAACTGCTCGCAAATACCTTGTAGATCATAAGACGTAAAAGTGACCAATAGAAACAAATGTACAATATGTTTATTCCAACTGATGTAAAATTGATTAAAACCCATCCTCAAAATTAACAATAAATTCAGAAGCCAAACCACTATTACTGGCAT
The DNA here is from genome assembly GCA_017312745.1 of Gryllus bimaculatus. NCBI lineage: Eukaryota > Metazoa > Arthropoda > Insecta > Orthoptera > Gryllidae > Gryllus > Gryllus bimaculatus. The sequence continues at coordinate 1,489,573 of BOPP01000125.1, read as the reverse complement.
TAGAAAAAAGCAAGTTTTATCAGCCAGGGCATCAGTAGTCATTAATAGTGTGTAGATATAGTTGAATCAATTAACAATCCTCAATGATAAGTTATGTACTTTTAACATATCCAATTAAATCATTGATTAGGTAAATACAAAATGTATTAACAGAATTAGAAATTATATAAAACAAATGAACACTAACACTTCAGTATTAAAATTACAATATGGACATGACTGTAGCTTTCCAATTTACACACACATTAACAAGTATACATATATTATAACATGTGAATAATATTACTTATACCTACCAGGGTAGTACAACAAAAATTATAATTGTATTCTTTGGACAAGTTAAATTAACCTACATTTCAATCAATTTTATTTAAAGTGATGCAAAGTCAATCGTATTATAAATTGACACTTCAAATACAAATATCAGTAAATAACTGACTCATTCAATGCATTATCCCAGTAACCAACAACATAACACATTTATATCAATTCAATAAATTTAATAAACAATACCCATCTCTCATATAATTTGCTTAGAATGCAATATTTAGTTGCCCAATAATTATTGTGAAACTAGAACAAGAACCAGACTCAAGAGACAAGCTTCAACTAGTAATGATTAGAAAGATCAATTCTTTTTACATTTAATGATTTTAATGTTCTATATAATTTATTTGCAAATCTTAATTTTTAAATACTTTGAAAAACTATCTTACTTTTCTGATATACAGGCACTTGGCAGATTCGGTGAAGCCAACCATTTCTTCGGGAGAGCAAACTTTCACAAATGGGAAATCAGAATTCTTTGCCAGCTGGGCAGCAAGGGCCGTTTTCCCAGAGTTAGGAGGGCCCTCAAGCAACACTGAGACTAACCCAGAGGTTTCAGTACAGCGAGCTTGTTGGATGAGCAGTAAACCATCTTCTAGTACACCGCTTACAGGCATTCCCCAATTTATAATGCCACGAGCCAAATAATGCTCTAATGCCTCTGCACTTGACCCAAAAGCCTGTAAGAACACAATGTGTAGATGCATAATTAATTAATTATTATTATATTAAGCATATTAATATTAACTCATTTACTTTTGTTAATTAGTTTTGAAGAAATGAGTAACAATGCATATATTAAAATTATAAAGTTATAACTAATTTACATTAAACATTATTGAGCAAAAAAGTACCTGCATATAATTAAAATGAAGATTATGAAACCGTTTACAAGATTTATTTAACCTGCGCCCCTGACATAAATCAGCTGTTTGTGGTTTCATCCAAACGGGAGCTTTAACGTCACTATAGCGACATTTAAGTTTCCGATTGGACTAAACCGCAACTGATTTACACGTGCACGACTAAATAAATTGTACTATAATAATACTGATACATCATTGCTGAGCAAAAATTATCGAAGTGTATAAACAAAATATAAAATATCATTATTAAAAAGTGTAGTATTTTTTCTCAAATGTAGGAAAAATTTTGTTTAATGTGGATAGTGCGTAATAATTTGTGAATTTTCAACTCACAGGTTTTATGTCATGTTCCAAAGCATGAAGAAAGTCTCCACGATTCACCAACAATTTTTCCATAGCTTCTGGATCAACTTCCACCTTACTTGCTGCCTTTATCAATCGATTCATAGCAGTAGACTGAGCAGCTCTAACTAAGCCTTCAAGCTCTGCACCACTGAAATTTTTTGTAAGAACTGCCAATTCCTATGAAATATTTTTTCCAATGATCAATGAAAAGAAAAAATATGATATTAATAAGTTATAAGTAATTAATCTATGAGCAGAAAATCAAAACAAAAATAATTACCTTTATATCTACATCTGAATGAATTTTCTTGAAATCTTTCATTCTAGCAGTGTGAATATTCAAAATTTGAAAGCGGCCTTTTTCATTAGGTAATCCAATTTCCATTTGAACCTTAATTTAACAAAATAGATATAAAAAAACAAGAAAAAACAGTAATTTTCACAGGTGAAATGTAAGCAAGGTGATGTTACAAATAAACCTCATTACCATCTACTGATACGAGAAAGAGTGATTTTTGTGTTTTAAATATTACGTAATTCATTTCATTCAATCAGACTTATTGGACATGAAAACTTAAAAACAGAAAACCAACAAGCTCCATTTACATTCAAATAAAAAGATCCATCTTGATACAACTACATATTCTAAAGGTATCATGACTGCCATTTTAGCAATCACATTTGTACGGCATGTCTGAGATGACTTCACAAAATACTCTTTTTGCTCATGTGCCTTCGAGTAGCATGTCCTACACGTCGGATGGCATTTCTGCGAGGACATAGGAAAATAAGTTGATTTGGAGTGGCCCTAAATTGTAAACAGTACTGAACTTGGCGACAAGTCTTTTTGCTTTGACTTCACAACGAACCAAATACTCAAATAATTGGTTCTAAAAGTGAGAAAATCTTTTTCTTGATTATGAAAAATCATTGATCCAAATTTATCTATTTCGTAGTTAAATTTATTGTTTGTATAATTTAAAAAATAGACAAGTCAAAACTATGCAAAGAACAATGTTTTTTAACACATTAATAAATGCCAGAACCATTTTCATATTCTAAACACTCTTGCATTGAGGGGGGGGGAAACAAATCAAAAACGCCCAAATGCCAGAACTTGTTTGACACAAATAATTAAAGTTATTTCCCCTCATTTCTGTCAGTACAGACCACTCCTTTAATTTCGTCGTATATTTTGATTTATTTAGAGCTGCATTTGGCAAGTCATCAGTTATTACTGTATCGTCCATTTGGGAACTTACAAATCACTATGGTGACAATCAATCTTCTGATTGGATAACACCGTAATAGCTTATTTAGGTCAAGTGCAGTTATGTTTAAATCCAAGTATATTTATGGTTCAGGTTGCTGACTCATTGTTGATATTGATTGTATCAAGAAATATTTAACGAAAAGCAGCAGCCATCTCCGAGATGCCTCCCAAGTAGATCAGAGAATGCATAAAATCAACTGAGTGCCCTCTGACCTCAATTGTGAGCCTCCTTCCTGAAACCTCCAAGTTGGAGGCTATTGTTAATGTCACCTTACAGATGCCTCGTGACCTACGTGATATTTAGTTTACTACATGCATTAGACTGCAAAGGGTTAAATTAGGTATTTAACCAAGATCATTAGGTTAAAATTATTCAATACAAATTTGAATCTTACCTCAAGTCGACCAGGTCTCATTAAAGCTTCATCAATCATGTCACGTCGATTTGTCATTCCAATGACGAGAATGTTATTCAATTGCTCCACTCCATCTATCTTTGCCAACAACTGATTCACAACTGTATCATGAACTCCAGTATTTCCAGCAACAGATCCACGAGCTTTACATATAGCATCAATCTCATCAAAGATAATAATATGAAGACCGCTGTTTGGTCCAAGCTGCAAAATTATTTATTTTTACGTAAAGGAGGAGGATTCAACAGAGATCTTCACTTTCAATAATAAATGCATAGTCTACAGTAACTAACAAACAAAACACAACTCACTCTCTTTTCTTCCTCTTCAGCATCAGCAAACAGACGACGAACATTAGCTTCAGACTCTCCAACATATTTATCCAGAATCTGAGGTCCATTGACAATCTTTGGCTCACGAGCGTTCAACATTTTTCCAATCTGTCGTGCCATTAATGTTTTTCCAGTTCCTGGAGGACCATACAGCAAAATACCCTTCACGTGCTTGCAGCCTGTAATGATATTCAGAAGGAAAGTTACTTACAAACTTTGGAATACTTATCGAACATTTTACTTAAAAGTAGTATTTTTTTCTCAATATATAATATGATTTACAAATGAACATTAGGTTTCTAGCACTACAATAATTCTATGGCTGCCAAAATATAAAATGTGTTCTATTCTATGATGCAAATATTTTTAAAGAGGGGAAAAACTGTAGGTCCCATTATAATATATTCACTACGCTTGTGGGGCTCCAGAACACACACCCTCTCTGGCCTTCCTGAAGCCAAATCATATACACTGAGGTGGCAAAAGTAATGGGATGCCCAAATATCATATCAGACTTCCTTTTGCCCTGTGAAGTGCAGTAACTCGGCGTGGCATGGACTCAAGTTGTTGGAAGTCCCTTGCAGTAATATTGAGCCATGCTGTCTCTGTAGCCATCCATAATTGCGAAAGTGTTGTTGGTGCAAGATTTTGGGCATAAACTAACCTCTCGATTAGGTCTTGTAAATGTTCAAAGGGATTCAGGTTGGGTGATCTGGGTGGCCAAATCATTCGCTTGAATTGTCTAGAATGTTCTTCAAACCAATTGCAAACAACTGTAGCCCCATTACTTGGCACATTGTCATCCATAAAAATTCTATTGTTGTCAAAGTCAATGAATGGCTGCAAATGGTCAAAAGTAGTTGAACAAAACCATTTTCAATCAACGATCGGTTCAGTTGGAGCTAGGACCTAGTCTATTCCTAGTCATATAAAAACAGCTCACTCCATTATGGAACCACCACCAGCTTACCCAGTGCCTTGTTGACAACTTGGGTCCATGGCTTCACGGGGTCTGTACCACACTTGAACCCCAACATTACCTCTTACCAACTGAAATTGGGACTCATCTTACCAAGCCATGTTGTTCCAGTTGTCTAGGGTCCAATCGATCATCGTAAGCTCAGGAGAGAAAGCAGGCAACATTAGCAAAGGCACTTAAGCCGATCTGGTGCCATAGCCGTTTTAAACCAAATACATTGCACTGTCCTAATGCACATGTTTGTTGTACGACCCAAATTGATTTCTGTGGTTATTACATGCAGTGTTGCTTGACTGTAAGCAATGGCAACTCTATGCAATCGCTGCTCCTCTCAGTTATTAAGTGAAGGCCATCAGCCACTGTGTTCTCCTTGTGTGAGGTTATGCCAGAAATTAGGTGTTCTCAGCACCCTCTTGACACTGAATATTGGAAAATTGAATTCCCTCATGACTTCTGAAATGGAATGTCCTACGTGTGTAGCTTCAACTACCATTCCATGTTCAAAGTTTTAATTCCCACAATGTGACCATAATTGCATCAGAAAGCTTTTAATATGTATAACTTGAGTACAAATGAAAGCTCTTGCAATGAATGGTGCTTTTATATGTGATACCACTGCCATTTGTACATTTCCATATTGCTAACCCTCAACTGTGAACTCAGTATATATTCAAAAATATAGCTTTAACTAATTTTCTATACTAATGAGTCTTTCAATATATGTTATTTATATTATAAATATACAAACACTTTTTAAGAGAACAAATTCAGCTGAACAGTATAAATGTAACCCCTACCCCACTAAGCAAAATCCTGTGTGCACCTCTGTTTAAGCACCCAATTTAATTTTTTCAGAAGTCTTTAGCATAAAGCTTACATGTTTAATAAACATTTTGTACATACCCAACTGTTCCACAACCTCAGGAGGAAAAACTCGAGAAGCAAATGCTCTTCTAAAAATCGCATTGAATTCTTTGTCTAGTCCTCCAATACCCATTTTCTGGAAGTCCCAGTCAGGATTGATAATGGACTGGCGGGGTTGTTTCCTGCAAATAAATTTTATCTTCATAACAACAGAAATGTTAACTTTAATTCTACATTTCATTTGAAATAAATAATGGGAATTGTACAGAACAATTAAACAAAACAAAAAAAACTTTCAATAATAATCATACACCTGAAATTCTATATTCTTAAAAAAATTAAAACGGCATCTTTCAATTAGAACACACATACTTAACACTAAAGATGCATCAAATCTATTTTAAAACCCAAGGTCAAAAGAACTGAACAAAAGTAAACAAATTCCATTGAAGATAGTGTTTGGCATTTTTTACACTATTTTCAAAAGCAATTTTATGCCAGATAAAATCTGCATCAGTGAGCTAAGTATACACCAACTAGTGATGCTTCCAACACCATGTACTCTTTCACACGATTTATAACATTTGCAATTTTCAAAAATCTAGTGTTCAACAAAAATTAGACCTGTGCCATTTTCTCACTCTCTGAGAAAGAATTTAAGAAAAAGTTTGGAGTTGTTTTTGAGAAAACCTTGTTATTAAAATGCCTTTATTTCACAAAAAATTACTTAAAAATCTCTTATTAGGAAAAATTGTGCATTCTCTCCTTTAAAAATATAATTTTGAAGAACAGATTTCATTAAAAAAATAAATCTCCATTTTCAATATTGTAATTGTAGGAATTCACCACAAAATTGTAACTTTGTGTATTTTCACAAATCCAGAGACTTTAATGAAAATTGGTTCTGCCATTATTACAAGTATACTTTGTAACCAGAAAAAAAATTTAAAGAAAACATTGGAAAAATTTCAAAATATCCTTGAGGCTTCATGTACAGTACTTCAAAACCTTCATTTCAAAATCAAGAGTCTGTGACATCAGCCACATCAGTTAGGGAATAACAATTTTGGTGAAAATCCTGGCTGCAGTTTTGCTGCAAGCATTGTTCACAAATAGACAGACACACAGGCATTTGACAGAAACTAAATTTTGAGTATCATGGACTGACAAAATGTGGATTCTGACTACGTAATGTGATAGAGGAAGTTATTTCCTGCATTTAGGAACAAGGATTTTCAGCATCAGGTACCCACAAAATGACACATTCTGTAGAAAATAAAAGGGTTGTTTTTTGCTGCAGCATTAAGTATTTTCTCAACACTACATATGTGGAATGCAATAAACAAAAATTAACATGAAATTAATTTGTCTCTCTGATAGATTCTGAGTAAACACAGACCAATGAGAAAAATCTCTTTTCCCCTCTAGAATTTTTGCTTCAAAATCCATGTGATTTTCATCAATATGAAAAACTACATGAAAAAAATACAGTACTTATTTATCTTGAATCATACAAAGTATCAACATATCATATTAAACATACCCTTTTGCTTTACCAACCAAGTTCAGGGAAGAGCTTTCAGCTTTTTCAAATTGTACGATAGTATCCCCTAAGCAGCGACCCATTTTTGTCTTTTTAGGTTTAGCTTCCTGACCAGCTTTTATGGCACTTAAGTCAGCCGCTAGAAAAAAAAAAAAAAAGTCGGGTATGTATTAAAAAAACAACAACAAAAATGTATGTATTAAGTGTTTTTCACATAGGAAAAACACCAAATGAAAAAGTCCCACAGAGTAATGAAAACAAATACCTTCCAATGACTTTACAACAAGGCCCAATAGTTTTTTTTCTTGAAAACTGAATACAAGCTGTTGGCCAACAGTGAAGGCTTGACCAGAAAACTGCATTAAGAATTCCTTTGCCATTTGATCAGTATCATAGGGATCCAATGTTGTCCTAAACATTATGAAAAAAGTCACATTTTTTTTTAAAAACTTGAAAGTTTCCTGTACATACACAAGAAATGTTATCTTCAACAATATGTTTACTTACGTTTTCTTCTGCAGAAAATCAGCTTCTAAAGTCATTGAGCACAAACATTCTGTACTTGACATGGGATCAAAATCATAAGGCTTAACCTCTATATCCTGGTTAAGTGATAAAGTGGCCCATTTTCGCTGAGGTAAACTAAACCCAACAGAATTCTCTGGCACCTCTGGGTGGAATCGAACTGTGAATACATAATGCTGTGAAGATCCTGTGCTCACCTGAATATGCCTATATAGAAAGTAGTTTCAATTAGAACAACACATTAGTTGTCAAATTGGTGCAGGGAAGTGTCATCTCTGATCATTAACAATGTCCATAATATAAATAACTCACTTAACATCATCTGGAAAATCTTTTCTGTTCACAATAGCGCAGTTGGTAAGTGACAGTTCGTCTGTAGGACATCTATACACTTTCATCACCTTGGTCCGTCTCTGGAAATGAATAATTAATATTGATATCTATGTAACAAGCGCTTAACCTACAAAGACAATCAAATTATTTCTATATTTCACGTTTTAATCATGTCAAATCAATTTTCAAAGTATTGACTCGATATCGGATTGAAGGGTCCATTTGACAGTACTTGTGTATTCCCTTTCCGAGAAAAAACAGGGACAGAAAAATCGTGTTTCACAAACAGTTAGACAACATTTATTAAATTCAGAGAAAGTGCTTACCATTGAAGCCATTTTATATCAAAATATCAATACTTCGCGCAGCTGCAATGCAGGTTCACAATCCGCACCCTCTTTCACCCTTGCACCCCGACCAAGCTGGGGGATCACTGGGTAACCGAAAGCAGCCTGCGGCAGTTCTCTCGTACCGAACCCTTGCCGAAACCCAACCCCACCAAACCCCGTTCGCGTCTCTGCGCCAGCGCCATCGGTACACGTCACTCATATTTCCGCACCTGCTAACGCATAGGACACTTGGTAATTCTCACATTTTTTTTTTTTTTTGAGAAAAAATGGGAAGTTAATTAATGTCATTAATGCCTTACTCGCGACTTACTTTTAAATATAGTCATATGTGTGAATATACATAGGTATGAAGTTACCACCCCTGAACAACACTCAGCACAAATGAAAATTATATTCTCGTTTCATCATCTCTATCACGAATACTGACAACAAAAGATTAAAAAATATCACATGTATCAGAGAAGTGTCAAATTTCGAAGTATTTATAATCGAAGAACAATGATTTAAGCTTTAAAAAATAAGTTCAGGTGTGAAATGTTCACAAACCATGAAATAATGGAGCCAATTATTCAAAACCAAAATAGATGGTATAATTGTGCAAATAGTAAACGACCTTCGCCATTGACTCGCAGATTACAACAGATTTCTGTGATAGGGTTTCTATGTTAAGTACAACCAAGACTGAGCAGCTCAGTTCGTTTTCAGCACGCAACAGAGCTCTATCAACTTAAGGTTATTAGCAGGTATTGCTTTTATTTGCTACGTGAATTGTTAATATTGATGAACATTTGATTTTATTGGAATTTTATCGGGTCGAGTGGATAATTTGATTAAAATTAATAAAAAACTGTTCGGAATCAATACGATCTGACGGATCGATTTTTGTTTATTTGAAGACCACCTGCTTATGCCGCCGCGAGAAACACGTGGTTTAAAGCGACAAATTGCGCAAGACAAATATGTTCGGGCAACCAAGCCGACGAAGACTTGAGTGATTTCTCATATTGCTATAAAAAACGTTCTCTTGCTATTTCTGGCTGATTCCTTAAGACTCCTAGAAACAACGTGCTTGCACAAGTTTCCTGTTTTTTTATATTTGATTTATTTTTTCTTTTATTTTGTTCTCGTCTAAAAAGTCTAGCTGAAGTTATTATGAACCATGACACGTCAAAATAAAACCTTTCTTATCTAAAATTCTCATAGTATCATGTTAGTAAATAGTTTTCTTAATTCCTATTCAATATTTTTTTTTTTTAAAAATGAAGGCTCCAGTGTCTGGATGCAAAGAGTGCAATAAAAATTGTTATTGGATAGTTTATTACTGCTGTGCCTTTCTGTTTCAAGAAGAATAATGTCTGTAGAAGGATATTTGAAACAAGAGCCTGGATTTGCAACCAGAGCAATCCACTCTGGTTATAAAGCAGAACAAGAATCCTCTTGGGCTGTTGTACCTCCAATTTCTCTATCTACAACTTTCAAACAGGAAAGTCCTGCCCAACACAAGGTAAGGGTTATTACTTTAATTAATGCCAGGCACGTTAATCTAAAAAACAATTAATTTAAATAAAAAAAACTGAAAACTATTCATCTCGTTTATTTCTAGGGTTTTGAATATGGGAGAAGTGGGAATCCATCCAGATTAACACTGGAGAAATGTCTTGCTTCATTGGATAATGCCAAGTATGGATTGTGCTTCTCCTCAGGACTTGGAGCAACAACTGCTATAGTTAATCTTCTAAATTCTGGAGATCACATAGTAGCTGTTGATGACCTTTATGGTGGTACTTACAGATTACTTACAAAGGTAATACTTTTATGTAATCGTAGTTATGATTTAAATATTTTATAAAAGGTATTTCTTTCTTGTAAATTTGGTGTAGCAAACCACATCATATTAAAAACACAATTTCTACCAATGTATGTGGAGACAAAATAGTAAAACTTATTTGTATGTGGGAGTTTTTCATATTTTTTGATTGAAACAGGTATGTAATTATTTGAATACTGTGACCCATTTTTGAGCTAAATGTTAGACTTAGACTTAGACTATTTAAGATCTTTGATTAAGATGTTTCCATATGACTGCTACTTCTTATAGGTGTGAATTGCATACCTCTCTAAATTGGACCGTTGGCTTTTGTTACAGTTACAAAAGCTTTCTACCCCAAACCTTTGAATCTGTGGATAAAAAGTTAAAACAACTTTTATTCAAATGGTAACTGGATGTTTGAAAAAATGTTACATCACATAATTTATTAACCATTAATTTAGAAATCACTCTTCTAGAGGTCATCATTTGCTCTGTGCATTTTGTCGTTATAATTGAATGGTTGACAAAATAAACACTGTTACTAAAACAGAAATCATAAATTTACCCTCTCACTTGTAATTGTAAAATTTGGAAACTTCATCAATGAAATTCTGAATTTTGATGGTAAATAAAAATTAATGTGTGTACCTTTTACATAAAACAACTGGTTAAAGTGATTAAACTGTCACTTGCCCATGGTTTACAATTATAATCTTCCAAAGAAATGCTTTGGTATCAGATTTGGTATTTTAAAGCAAACGTGTCAGAAAAGTTAAATTTCTGAGATGAGAATGAACTGACTTAGAAATTCTCATTTTCTTTCCAGGTTGCAGAGCGCTTGAATATAAAAACCACGTTTGTTGATGGTCGTGATCCTCAAAATGTAGAAAATGCTATTACAAAAGACACAAAAATTGTATGGCTTGAAACTCCAACAAATCCATTACTGAAAGTAATAGATATAGCAAAAGTTTGTGATCTAGTTCATAAACACAAAGGTGTAATTGTTGTTGTAGACAATACATTTCTCAGTGCATACTTTCAGGTAGGTGTCAGTGTATAGAACAAGAACTAGATTGTATGTGGTATAATGGAAATAAAATTATAATTGCTCGTTATGGTTCAGAATAATCTGATACAATTCTGAGATTGTATTACTTCTAAAGAAATGTTCTTTGCAAATGCTTTTTTGTGTTGTAGCGACCTCTCAACCTGGGAGCAGATGTAACTATGTACTCTTTAACAAAATATATGAATGGCCATACTGATTGCATAATGGGATCCATCTCTACCAACAATGAAGATATTTATGAGAAACTTAAATTTCTTCAAAATGGTAAAGTTCATATTATTTTTATTGATTCAGGAGTAGCGGGACATATGTCATATGGTATGCAATGAAATTAAACAATAACACATTTATCGTAGAGTTGTCCTGTAGATTATGTAAGACATGTTTGGTTTTTCAGACTGTTTTAAGAGCTGGATTTATCAATTTGAGTACTACTTTTTAAGAATAGTGTTTTTTCTTTTTTCCATTTTTACAGCAATTGGAGTGGTACCGTCTCCTTTTGACTGCTTCTTGGTGTATCGCAGCTTGAAAACATTAGCTGTGCGAATGGAACAGCATATGAAAAATAGTTTAGCTATTGGGCAGTATTTGGAAACTCATCCACTTGTAGAAAAAGTCATTCATCCAGGTAAAACTATAAACTTCAAAGAAATGTTAAATTTTTCTTTATGCTCAAACTTCATCCACTAAGAGCCTAGCTGCCTGAAGTGTTAAATAATTATTTAAAATTGAAGTATGTTCCTAACTAATTAATATTGATAAAAATTAACTGAAGTTTTCATATGTGGCTAAATTTAAGTTAAACTAAATTCACATGGTATAATATTTATTGCATTGTTGAAGGGTTACCATCTCATCCACAGCATTCATTGCTAAAGAAACAGTGCTATGGGTATAGTGGAATGGTTTCTTTCTACTTGAAAGGTGGATTGGAAGAATCCAAAGTCTTCCTTTCTTCACTTAAATTAATAACCCTTGCTGAGAGCTTGGGAGGCTATGAAAGTTTAGCAGAACTACCGTGAGTGTTACTTTATAATATTAATATGCATTATGTTGTGAAATTTTATCAGTGTATAATATGTTGTTCTTTTTTTAGTTCTCTCATGACGCATGCATCCATACCTCCAGAAGAACGGGCAAAATATGGAATTACTGATAATTTGATTCGCATGTCAGTAGGTTTGGAATCAGTTGAGGACCTTACTGCAGATATTGATCAAGCATTCCAGGCTGTGAAGAATTTGAACAAAAAATAATAATAATAATAATAATAATTCAAATTTGAATAAAGTTGAAAATTGAAAATTTTGTATGATATTTTGGAATACTTTTCCAGAAATGTTTGTCACTAAAGTATGCCTTCATTAATTTGTTTAATTTATTTTTACTCCTGTACCATTCATCACCTTCCTTATGTACCTTCTATTTCTGTGGCTCTTTTATTTACAACTTAAGTGTTTCTTTTGGTTATTTTTATTTTCATTAACATTCAAATTTTGGAATTAAATTTACCTTGTCACTTGATCCCATCTTATGTTATTTCAAGAAGTTGATAATTAATTGGAGTACTAGCTGCTTTGCAGGTAGGTAATCATTATGATTGCAAAAGCATGAAGACAATGCCTTTCTGTTTACATTATTCCTATGAGCTACTGCAGACTACAGTTCTTTTAAGTGAACTGTTTTCTTTTTCTGTAATTATTTTACATTCCTTTACAATATACTTATACCTTTATTATTATTATTATTATTATTTATTATTATTTATATTATTATTATTTATTATTATTATTATTATTATTTATTATTATTTATATTATTATTATTATTGGGAGATAAAGAAACTAGATATAGGAAATCATATCATCCACAGTTCAAAACTAGTCTAGGATGCTGTGACTATTTGTAGTGCTTTAAAGAGTTCTAATTTATTGTATTAGTCTTATTGCTAATTTAGCTCAAACGAGTCGGTTGTTTTATCTTCAGTGATAACCCTTATCAGCAGTGGAGGAGTGAATGTATCAAAAAAATGCATTGCCATGATTATTGTTGCAGAAAGCTGTTCACAAATGCATTGTTGCATATTCCTGGCAAACTTTCAGTAATAACTGTGATCTGCAATTACTCAAAGCCCATGGAATTAATTAAAAAAATAATTTAGTAGGAAATTTTATAAGATGAAAGAAACAATAATGAATTTTAGTGTGTTTCCTCACCATTTTCGAAATATTCGCAAACATCTGAAAGAGTGTACAATTAAATTTTCTTATGAAGTGTAAATGAGTAGGGGAATACTATTTTCATGTTTACCTCCTTTTTTTGGCAAGGGTTACCTCTGGACCAACTCTTATTTTGACCTTAATTGGCATTAAAACTAACTTAAACAATTAACCGTCCGTAGATCATTTCAACTTCACTTTTCTGTTGCTGTCACCCGGATATTACCGTCCCCAAAACACTCTTTAAAGCACTTCCCTTAACAATCCACGTGACGGGAAATTTAAAACGAATTGAACCAACGGGCCATTGGAATTTACAAATTGGCAACTTGGCTCTCTTCTGGAAATCAGTACTCCGCGCCTGCAACGACGGACAATATGCATCCATAAAGACACTCAAGGACGAAGGGTTGCATTTCTTTCCCCACGAGGCGTCAGTCGGACCTGATTTCACGTACAATTTACCCCTATTTCACCTACGTTGGGAAGTGCAATTGCACCCTCTTCTCCTGTAATGCAAGCACTGACACAATACTCCTGTATTGCACAATGCATTGACACCAAAGCAAATACTCTGCACCAAGGTGCCTATCGAAAAGAATAAATTGTAAAGGCCGGTGGGCGCCAATTTGACTAGGCAATTCAAGACGGACTGGGAAGCGCGGAGTGGAAGTCTTGAGCTCCAGAGCATTGTTTCCTGTGAAATTCACTTATATATGTGTGTTTGGGGAAAGGGACTGTGTTTGAGACGTATACTCAGAAATAAGTGTTTTAATCAATTCATTAAACATTACATTATATATTATATCAATGTCCGAAATTGGGATGCCTCAAGTTGAAGCTTGACAAAACGCTCGTGAAGTGTATCTACCTACTTTGAGCTGTCAGACATGTCCAAAGTTAACAGCGACAAAGGCCTTAAAAATAATTTTTGTGAAATGAGGGAGAGGGAACCCCATCTCCAAAACTACAGAAATCTTGAATTTGTATTTGTGGGCAATTTCAATACTTTTTCTTTTATCAACACTAGAGTAAACAAAACCAAATACACCAAATAATTGTGGATGTTGGCTGCACACAATGAAATGAAAGAAAAATCCTATGATCGGAAGCCGATTTATTCCGATCCACCGGTGTGAACTCAGGAGCAGGTGAGAGACTGAAACATATTAGGAATATGCCGGGAAGGTTAGAAGCAGGTTGAGCTAATGTTCGTAAAATTCACAAGGATATTTTACGCGGCCCCCACGACTAAATTCGAAGATCACAAACCACATTTATCTCCATCGCAACTACTATCTTATCAAAAATCAGAGGAATATGAGAGTGCAGTGCATTCTTTAAAAAAACAAAGCCTTACTTGAGCAAATGGTAGACGACCTTCACAAACTATGAACACATTTTAGGTGGGAGGTTTTCTATTTAAAGATCCACACAGCGTCTTCGCTACAGTAAGCGACAGTAAGTAATAAGTTCGCACGATTGCATTTTTGTGCGAGTCAGTGCATTGCTATGAATGCGTGAATATTTTTGTTGCTTATTATAACGAACAATTTTATAAGTTATTAAGGTAACATAATACTATAAGATATTCATCCATTTAATTAGAGATCGGTGTGTTACTTCGTAATGTTAACATTTTAAGCAAAATATGCTCTGGAACACATAAGATCAAAATCTATCGTCGACTAATAAAAAATTGCGATAGTATGATATAGGCTACGGACCCAATACATTTCCTTTTAAAAAAAAATCTTCAATTCTGAGTGCCATTCACGTCCATTTGTACTTACTTGACTCGGAGATCGTACAGTTTTACAGTACAGTATTTCTGTTATGATCATTCTAGGTTTATTTGTTTCTACATTCTTTCAGAAAACTATAATTAGTCGTGGATCCGAATTCATAGTGATAATGGACTTCATTTCTCATGCATCAGGTGTAAGCTATTATTTGTGTTGTTATATATTAAAGGTGTTTCTCTTCTTCCAGATTCTGTTGAAGTTAAGATAGAAAGTGCATTCAATTCTTGAAATATAATTTTATCATGTTACTTATTTTTTCTTGAAATAGAATCATGTCAAGGGAAGGATACCTGAAACAAGAACCTGGATTTGCTACCAGAGCTATCCATTCTGGTTATAAAGCAGAACAAGAATCAACTTGGGCTGTAGTGCCTTCAATTTCACTTTCAACAACTTTTAAGCAGGAAAGTCCTGGTCAACACAAGGTATATTTTTCAGATTTCTCAAAATCAGAGTTCATTATTTTTAAATTTTATGATTAAACAAGCACACTGAAAGGAAAAAAACAACAAAAATTTAAGGGTTTCGTGTATGGAAGAAGTGGAAATCCTTCACGATCTATGCTGGAAAAATGTCTTGCTACATTGGATAATGCAAAGTATGGATTATGCTTCTCTTCGGGGCTTGGAGCAACAACAGCAGTACTTAAACTTTTAAAACCTGGAGATCACATAGTTGCTCTTGATGATCTTTATGGTGGCACGTACAGATTACTTACACAGGTAATACCTACCACTTTTGTATTGCAAAGTGTGTTATTGAAATTTTAAAGTACCTAGTTCTTTATCAATGATTCTGTTGATTTTTATTGTGAATCTCAGAGCAATTATTTTCAGACCAAGTGGGGTTAGAGAGTGAATAATGAGAAATGAAATTCTTCAAGAAGATAATGCGTAAGCATTCTTTTTCATATAAAATTAAGATCCTCCATCACAGAATTGTCATTAAGTGAATAAGTTTTTAATTTCTTTTTTTCTGTTGATAAATACTACATTCATTTTCTCTTCAGGAATGTGTATTTACAGGGGAAATACCAGAACTCCTCAAGAGAATTTGATATCACTCTGCAAATTATTAATATGTCACTGCCTGGGACAAAATTACTGTAATTTATTTCTAGGTGCTTCACATATGATTTCCACAGTTTCAAATATTTAAATAAAATAATTAAAATAAAGAAATTTATTCAGGAAACTTTCCCCAAAGCATTCTTAGAATTCATTCAGAATGTTTATTTGCCAACTTGATCCAATTGGACCTATTTGCAAGTTACAATCTGAAGCCACATGTGCATATATTATTCATCAAACCACAGTTGGTATTAATAATGAAAACACTGGTTTTTGTCATGGCATCTATCACTTTTTTTTGAACTTAAGTCTGTGTCAGAACCTTATAACTAATAATTTTATATGAGTGCCTCACCAAAGTATTAGATATTAAGTTTAAAAACTCATCAAATATTGTTTAAAGACTTTTTATAATATTGACCACTCTCAGCATATCCAGAAATCATGGGGGGGGGGGGGGGAGGCATTTCAGTTCTGACTTCCATAAATATTTTGATTAATTATTCATAATTGTTAATATATTTTATAAATATTATAACCTGAGCCTTAATATACCAACTGTGAGGGTCCTAATAATAAGAACTAACCTTCATCACAGTTTGTAGTAATAAAAGGATATAAAACAAATAATCTAACATTATCAAACATATATGAGTTTTGCTCCAATATTATCCATCCACGCCACTCTTCCTATGTAATGAGACTTATTATAACAAGAGATGAAAAATATGAAAATTAAATTTAAGTCTAGTAGCGCACCATAATATTGCACTGTAAAGATCATGATTGAGCTGAGTACTTGCATAATGTTGTCAGGACGGAAGTTTACCCCTCGCCATCCCTCTCCTAATAACCTCGACCTCCAATCAAAAGTCTCTGTACATCTCATCGATCCTTCTATATGCTATTCTATTATAAGACAGCTGAGACTAAGCGAAATAATAATGTTTTATACCAGTTGCTATAATAGTAATCAGATGCTTGATGCTTTCTCAGAATAAAATATAATAGGTCAACAATTTAGGATACGAATATGAATAGTGACTCTCAACTGTTATTCGGTTAAAACCCTACCCTTTGGCTCCAGTAGAAGTAAGGGATATTCTTTTCTTATTTTATAAAAAATATTTGTGTGATATTGACATCTTGGACCTCAATCAATAGTATAAGAATCCTTGGACAAAAAACTTGCCACACAGTATTACTCAAATTCTTTAGTAATTATTATTTTTAATGTAGATTATAATTTTTATATCACTTTTTTTAAGATTATATTAACATATTTTTTATTATTATTATTATTATTATATTATTATTATTATTATTATATTATATTATATATTATTGAATCAAATCCTATTGCTGTATTAGAAACAATGTTAGTTGGTATTTTAAAATATCATTTAAAAAATTGCAAATGAAGGAGTAGCATTATGACATACTCCTTTACACACAAAAGTATTAATTGAATATTTGTCTGTCAATGTTGTATTGTATACGTTAAAATATTCCATGGCAGTTAAAATCATATGAATTCATTATAATTTTACCTTATCCCTTTTCTGCACCCAACATTTTTTAAATATCTTATTTCTTAGAGCCTGCCAGAAATTTACTGGCTATTCTTTCTCTCTTAAAGTTAAAATAGTTTTGTCATAAAATGCATGTTCATATAAGAAAAAACTTTCATATCGTAGATACTTCAAACAACCATTTACAATGAATATGGCACTGGTCTGAAAGCAAAAA